>ONZH01027180.1:0-17175 GCA_900303285.1 Rhinella marina
ATTCACGAGAGGCCCGATGATAGTTCCAGTTCTCCCGGCCATGTTGCTACCAGTCTGTCAAGACGCTGTGACCCGTCGAATGAGTGTATCAATAATACATCACAAGAAGAGAAGATCTGACTGAGTGTTTTCCTGAGCGCAAGGAACATAAAAACCTACCTAAAGGTACAAGGAGGAACATTTGTTCAATGTGACCGGGGGCAGTGAAGGGGATGTGCCGGGACGGGGTCATCTATTCACTAAATGCAGAAGTGAAAGCCTGAACCACCCCAATCAAAACTGAACAGTACCTTATTCCCCCATCAGTCTCTCATCTGCAAACCGATATGACAATTAAGCTCTCTGACAAACACAAGGAGAAATGTTATTTTCGAAGAGGCCCAAGGCTGCAAATCAAGCGTGCATGTCCTTGGGTTGTTCTGCTCCTCAGCCCATAGAAAAGGGGTTTGAATTGCGATACTGCAACCTGTGGACAAGTATGCACTGTTTAGAAAAAAAAGTCACCGTGTATTTCTAATCCTGAGCAACCACTTGTTAAGGCATCTTACAGATAGATGACAACATTGGCTAGTGATGCAGTAAAAAGCTGCCCTAGAACCATTCATCTGAACTGTGAGGGATGATACAACACCCTTCTCTGTAGACATGTCTCTTAGGCTGACCATACACTGATTTGGCCAACAGCTATCATCCTGACGCTCTCATACATCAGGTGGATTGGCTCTAGACATTACAAGAACATCATTACCGGTGGGCAATACCTATGGACTGTCCAAGCCCTCTTCGGTCCAGCAACAACACACACCCTCCTGAATTCACTGTTGTAGCCCGATCTCACCTCCTAAGCTCCTTCTGCACATCTTAATCAGATACAACTGGTGGAAGAGGAGAGAAAATGGCATCTATTGATGACCACCACAGAGGGACTTCTTTTGTGTCAAAATATTGTGCTGCACTGTGGAATATGGTTCTGATGAGACGGTATTTTGCACTATGGTATTCCTGACCCTGCCTACTTGTGTTGCCACCCCTACAACATGGGGCCACTTTCAGTTCTCAGTCCGCTACTGCCATACATTATGTGTCGGGGGAAGAGTCAGGAGCGATACACATTAAATTGTTGGCTGGTCCTGATGAAAATGGCAGATATGGCTGACAGTAGTCTAAAAGAAAGGGTCGGTATGTTGAAATCCAATAGCCTCCTTCCCCTAACATCTACCATCAAGGGAGAGTCAGGAGTTCCCCATTCATTTTACAAATCTGTAGGTTCAGAAGACACTCATCTAATATGCGAGGCAAATCAGCGGTCTTCAAAATATGGCACAACCACAGTTCCCAGCATGTTCTAACAACCTGGATGGTGTGAACCTCTGTTATTCAGCATCTACGTGACTGCCTTCTAGGAGGACAATTTTCTGTTTGTGTCATGATATTTTTAAAATTTTTTTTTTATTTTTCAGATACCTCTCATACATAGAACACATTTTTGAGATCTCTCGACGTCCCGACCTGCTCACCATGGTCATCGACTAACAGGACCAAAGTTCTGAAAATTTCAGCAGAAGAGGAACTTGATACAAAACTCACTCGGATCCCTAGCGCTAAGAAATACAAAGGTATGTTATCGTAAAGGCTGGTGCGTTAACATGGATGGTGTATAGATGTAGGTTCACAAAAAGTTTCCTCAATCTGTTGCCTTGACACAGTCAGTTAACATAGTGACTTTGGTTCCACAGAAGGAAAGAAAAAAAATAGACCCTGAAACTGCTTGGGGTCTGAGAGTACTAGAACCCTCTTAAAAAAATTGTAATGTTTTTGTTATGAGTAGCATTGAGGTGTATCTGGTCCAGGAATACCCTTGCCGAGCACAGTAGATTAATCCTAGTCAAACCCAACCCATGTTCCCCAATCCTCATTGAGAACACATGCACACTCAACTGAGCCAAGCAAGCATGTATAGCGTGGTGGGTCAGGAGAGATAGCTGTAGGCCAAATGACAGCATAGTCAATGTTACTCGTGACACTCTTTAAATTCCATGCATAACTGTTGCTCTACAGATGCCACAGAGTCAGTCAACTGTGGGTGGTCATGGAAGAACTGACTGTCACTCTTTGAGGGTATATTGGTGCCCTTTGCCAGTGGGTCTAAAGACAGTTAGGGTCATCTGCCAGTCTATATCTACTTGATTCTTTCTACACAAGTGTTTACTTTTCTCTATTTCAGATATTATAAGGCAGCTTCAGAAGAAGAAATCATTAAATTGGCTCCACCACCAAAGAAAGCCTGAAGAACGCAAAGGGAGAAAGAGAGAAACTCAATCCTGTTTGGTCTCCGTTGTCTATCCCTCTTGTTTACCTTACACCTCCCTGGTCTCACCCTGATTTATCCCACCACAGGAGTAGAGATTTGGGAGGGGAACGGGGAGCGAAAGGAAAACCCGCACCCACCGATGACCACTAACAAGAGTCCTAATCCCGTTGTGTTGCTGCCGTGACCTGCAGTCTGTCCTACGATGCGTTTCGTAAGCGTGTGTTTAAGAAGCATTTTTTTATTATATATATATATCCTTCTCGTGGGATAATGTGGCTAAATATGGTTAAATTTTTTTTGTGGTTTGGAGATTCTATGCAAATGGAAATGAGGCCCTTGTACATTTTCCCCTCGTTGTTTCGACCCGGTTGGCCATGACTGTGGTGGAAAACAGAGTGCGTAGTGCAGTCAGGAGAGCATTGAGTGTGTGTGATGGTGTGCCGTGTCTTTATGTATTAAATGTATTTATGTCCTGTCCCTAAGAAGGCGGCCATTTTGAAGGCAGGACTGATGTTTTGGACTGTAGGCCACAGTGACCTCCACTGATTCCTACAGAAAAGAAACCAGTCTTGAAATGGCGGTCTACCATTACAGGTGCACTTTCTTAAAGGACATGGTGATTGGTCTCCTCTGAACATTCCAATGTATAGGCTATAAGTCACGGCTTTTGGTTTTATTATTTTAATTTCATACAGCAAATTATTTTTGCACGACAGCAGCGAAGCTGGAGAGTAAGGAGGTTCAAAAGAAAGAAAAACATGGAACCCAAACCAGCAAATCAAAAATTCTACTGGAACAAAAAGCTAATTTACCCCCACGTCCATTGCCATAGGGAGACTCAACATTCTGAAAGGGTCCAAGTACTGACCAGAAGCCAACAATACATAAAAATATGTGATCCCCACTCAACAAACAAATGCAGTGATCGAGTAAGCATTCAAGTATTGTAAGATGACTTTGTAGGGAAAAACAGATGGACAATAAAATGTTAAGTAATCGGGAAATCTTGTGCTTCATTAGAGGCTTAGAGAAATGGTGGAAATTTAGGGACAACTGATATGTTAATAATAGAAGGCTATAGAATAGAGAAGGAAGGACTTATACCGTAGGTAGTAAGTGAACTATATAAGTAGATACCTGGAAAGACATTAGGATGAGGCTACAAGGAGATTTAAACAGGACGTATGACATTTGAAAAACATGGTTTCCGTCTAGAATCAGTGCCATTCTTGCCCACTGGTTGGTTGTGGATCCCAGAAAACCAATCCCAGAAGGGGTTACGCCATAAAAACAAAAATGAAAATCAGACATCATATAGTAAATGACAATCTCTTCCTAAGAAAGCTAGAACCAGCCCTGTACCTCACATGGATCCAGAGATCTCCTCATTCATTGCTCCAATTAGTCCAGCTGACAGCTTGGGGCGGGGGGTCCTTTCTGCTGCAGCTCTCTCCCTACTACAGCTCACGGGGCATGTCCTGTTGGCTACAGTTCTCTCCCTATCACAGCTCAGGGTGTGTGTCCTTTATGCTGTAGGTCTTTCCCTGTAACTGCCACAGCTCCTAATAGAAGATATGGCTGGTGGCAGATGAAAATTTAAACTGAACACGTGCGACCATCTCTGTGAGGTGGACAGAAAATAAGGAAAAGAAAACAAAGAGCATGTGGCGCTATACAGATACAGTTTATTGAATAACTCAGTGGTTATGCTTACACGCAATAACAAAAAATAAAAAAAATGTTAAATATCAATTAAATAGATGGAATATATTTCCAAATGTTTGTTTTACATGTCCTAAAAAAAAAAAAAAAAGTGAGAAATAAAATTCTTAAAGGTCAGGCCGCAGCTGGTAAGATAAAGGGTTAAAAATGTCCAGCCTTACGAAGCCTTGAAACAGCAGGAAGGAAATTACAGAACTGAGCGGCGCACATGGTTGATGCACTTGATGGAAAAAAATTACTTAAAAAAAAAAAAAAAATCTTAAAACCTAATTTCCGTCTTGAATACAAAGCCGATGGAGAATGCAGCAATAATATGGAGGCTGACAGAGGTGGATGCAGCTGGCTGAACAATAACACATAATGGGGACTGAGATCGGAGTGAGAGGCACAGCTGCACCGCGCCGGCACCCACCAGCCATGCCAAATGGGTGTGCCTTGGACCCCTGCACTGGATAACTGGGTCAGACTTTTCCTTGCAGGAGTTAACCCCTTCTGGATGTTAGATCCATTGGGTCTGAGGGGGTGGTGTCCAAAGTGGTGACAAACCCTACTCAAATTTTCTTTTTTTTCCCCCGGACGAGCCCCCACTTAGTGGTTCATAGTCACCACCATGTTTTAAAAAAAAAAAAAAAAAAAAAAAAAGCACAAATGCTGGGATTTGTAGTACACTATAGCCAGGTAGCAATGCGCTATACTGTATAGTCAGAGATCAGTATTCAGCACAGAAAAAAAAACCCTCAATACTGAGAAATGCCGTCGCTGCCCCTGATGAGGCCAGGAATGTAGAGTATGCCGTACAGGCATGAAGCACCCGTATACCGGCCAGATTCTTGTGCCCCTTGAGTTGCATCATAATACAAACACTCTCATCATCCTTTCCAATTTAAGCCCAGCAGTCAGGAGATGTAAAGAGTTTCTCCCCACTTTGGCGCCCACTTTTAAAGCACTGATTGGACAGTATCAGACGGAAGTAGCGAAACACCCCCAGTCGGTAACACCCATTTGTCAATTCATTCATCCATTTCCAGGAGTAATAAAGGAGGAACTGCACAATGCAGGAGTTCCAAAAAAAAAGCATTAGTTTAGAACAAGTACGTAGTACTAATGTAAGTACCTTGTAAGCATTAAAAAAAAAAAAAACCTCCTATTTCTAAATCTAAAGGGAAATTCTTGTTCCATGAGGCTGTGGAAGGCAAACCCATTACTGCTAATCTAGAAAACAGATGGAAACAGATCAGGGAGATTTCCCAAAAGTTTGAGAAGGGGGAGAAGCCACATTCCTGCTTCCTACTGACGACTGCAGGATGGATTCTGGATGATTATGGTAGGGGAGAGAGGCTGCAGCAGGCCAGGACAAGTGAAAACGGTCACCGATCCAGCGAGATCTCATTCAGTAAGGACACTGCACGAAGGGTTAACCAGTACACCCAGACAGGCCCGATGACAGACGCAAGCCAATGATATTTCCAAGAGAAAGTGAAAATGTCAAGAAAATGTTAGAGATGAAAAGTACATTAGTAAAAAAGGAACATAGCGACAAATGAAATGAAAGCAACGCCCATCCCGAGCCTCCAGGGACCGCAACGCATTAGAGAGAACAATGTATTTTAATTATTTCAAACTTGTTAAAATGTCATCGAATTGCTTGAAAGTCGATGACATAATCTTCTTAAAAGTGAACAAAAAAGATTTACGGGAACGGAAAAAAATGCATATTTTTAAAGTTTTGCTGTTACATGTAACAGCCTGTAGATGGCAGTGTTGTTGTGACGGTTTATGCAAATTAGCTTTCCTCTAGAAGGAAGAAAATCTGTCACTTATTAGCGGAAATAGACAGGTTTGATATGAGATAGTTTTGTCCTTCTAAAGGAAAGCTAATTAGCATTCTTTTGCCCATGGAGCATTGCATGTGCATCAGTCTCCATAAGAAAAACTTAACAGGCATTTAAAGTTGGCCCTGGATCACCAAAGTGCTTGATAACAACCCCAACCCCCCCCCCCCCAAAAAAAAAAAAAAAATAAAAAAAAAAAATTGGGCATTCAAAGGTAATGTTGGCTTCTGCTGCCTGTATCCAATGTAAGGTAGGTCCTTACATTTCTCCCATATCAAACCCCATCCACCTACCTAAAGAGTCAATTTGCTCCATTTGGGCAGCATTGATAATGTGAGTTCATTATATTTCTCTTCAATGCAAGGATTATCAGCCTTAGAATATTGTAACGACTCCTCCCCCACATTGAGGGAAAGCTCTTAACCACACAAGCATCACTGATTGTAATGATACCAGCTTCGTTGACAGCCGTACTGACAGTCACACACGGCCAAATACAGAGAAACAGAAAACATTTTTTTATTATATTGTTCAATCCGGAGCCAATCACCCACTCCTATTGTTTTCTGTTATCACTCATTTTTGCCAAGGGCGAGAAGAACTTTGTGCTATCACTGATTCTTTCAAACTGCTGGGATGGAGCGTATGTTGTTGTCCTGTGCAGTGTGTGTTACTGAAATTTTTTTGATGTCACCCCCTTAGAGGTTTGCTATACCCCGATGAGCAAAGGGGGAAGAAAAAAAAAAAAAAAGGTTCCCCCCAACAGAAACTACCTAGATTAAGAAGCCAAGATGACATTTCAAAATAGACCGTTTACCAGCCAACCTCCCCCCAACTGTCCTAGAATGTAAGTAGGATTGGTTGTCTCCCCCTGCAGAACTGCCTAGGAAGGGGGGTCTCCCTACACGGTTCTACAATACACGGTATGATGTGATCCGGCCTACGATACATCATCATGGCTGAGGCAGCCTGACAGGAACACTCACCAATGTGAGCATATGCAAGTGTCAGAGTGAAGAGAGGCACCCACACTAGGCAGAACTGCACGGTGTGTAGGGAATAAGTCTTGCTTCACAGGTTGCTGGCGGCCATTTTAAATCTTTCCCGAAGAACCCTTTAATGTATAAGCCAGACAAAAATCTAACTCAACCACAGTATTTAAAGAAATTTTCCCCATATTGAACTGAAAGAGGATTATATTTTATCGTGATGACTGATATTTATAATGTGTATATTCTTGAGTGCTGTGGGTGACCATTGCTCTGTCAAAAAGAGAAAAAAAAAAAAGTATCTATAATTTTGACTGTTAGCACAGAAAAACTGTATACAGATGTGTCCCCTCTTACCTTTCTGCCCATTTCAGTAATAACTCCCATTTCTCACACAGGCATAATACAATATAAACAACACCCAACAGAATTAAGACAACCCCGAACACATTTGATTATATCATCAACAGAACATGACAATTTTGGTCAGACCAGCCAACTATTTTATGTGTATGGGGGAGCTCCTGACTCTCCCATGAAAGAGGATGTCGGGTGGAAGAAGTGTCTTTCAAGTTAAATTTCAATGCCCAATCCTTGTGTTCCGGGAATATAAGTCACCAGTATCTGCTATCTCCTCTCTTTCGATTGAAAACATTTGCATGCTGGGCCAAATGAAGCCTGCATGTGTATTGGTAGTCAGGAGGAATAGTTGTTGGCTGAATGAGAACATGGGCGTCTCAATGTGATTTTTTTTTTTTTTTTTTTTTTTAAACAGTCAAAAGGAAAGTTGAGGAAAGACACATCTGTGTACCCAAAGTATGTGATAAGGAAATAATTTCAAAAATTTGAAATGTTATATTCTTCAGGCCCAAGAATAAAATTTAAATAATGTATTGGATAGTTGTACAACATTTCATCAACCACATACAAGGACAGCATGCTGTATAGTTGAAAAGCCACAATTGCCATAAACAAATATATATTTTTGTAAAATATGCCTACCCATCACTTACAACTGTGCCTTTCAAACTGATAGACTGCAGACTGTTTTTTTTTTGTTTTGTTTCTAAAGTGGCCAACAGTATAGTTTAGCTTCTAGTTCTACAAAAAAAAAAAAAAAAAACATGAAGTAAAGCCCGCAATTTTACTAAACACTGTAAGACTATAAAATTTGGGGGCTCGTCCGGGATGTTTTTGGTAACTGTTGTAGAAATTCTAAGGAAAGTGAAACAAAAAGTCATTTGGCAAGAAAAGGATTTGAAGTTATTAATAGATTTTACTTTTAAGAAACAACAGAATAACAAAGCTTTAACACATTAGCACGAATATCCTATAGTTCATCACATAGTATCAGATGAATTTGTAAAGTAGGGAATGGGCTCTCTCAAGGATAATGCTTGACAATTCAAGGTTGTAAAATCATTTTATACAACACACTAAACTATGGTATAATCACGGCTTAACGAAGGGGATTTCCAGTTGGGATGAAGGAATGATAAACTCCCTGTGGGTCAGGGTTGTGAATTTTGTCAATGTGAATAACAAAAGGTCAAGGATGTAGTTTTATACATGAGCCTGAAAATGACTTGGGTTGCAAACGAAACCCAGAGCTTAGTAGAGACATTTGGGGAGACTTATCAAAACAGGTGTAAAGGAAAACTGGCTTAGTTGCCCTTGGCACCCAATACTATTCCGAATTTCATTTTCCAGAGCACCTAGAAGAAACAAAGCCAGTTTTCCTTTACACCAGTTTTGATAAAACTCTAATTTGTGAGAAGTGCAGATATTGCTCAAACCTCTCCAAGTTCTCAGGGTGGACATAGACATTAGATAGAATAGGCCGATGGTAGAAAGAATGGTTTTATGGTGAATGATAATAGCACGGATGCAGCCATAGATTTTCAGCAAACGAAGGAAGAACAAATATTCTAGCCATCTTTATACACAGCCAATACTGCTTCACTTTGACAGTATTAGAGAGACACTTCTACATAAGGATGACATCCCCTGCCAGTACACAAAACAAACATCACACTTACAGGGGTGCTGACCGTTTCTGGTATTGAATCTCAGCCTTAATGGGGATGGGGACAAGAAAAGGCATTTCTATTATAGAGCCGGCCACGTGCGGTCCGCAAAATGCTGAACGCACATGGCCGGTGTCCGTGTTTTGCGGATCCGCAATTTGCAAAACACACACAGACGTGTGAATGGAGCCTAACTCACCATTGGCTTGATAAGCATACAGCACCCTTACCCAGATTTCCTTGAGCTCCCTTCAGTGCCCAGTGGTCCCTGGCATCTCTCCAGTTAGCATTGTGTCACCGGCAGCCCTACCCGTTACTACAACTTAGTAGGGGTTATAAATACACCCAAAAATAAAAACTAAATGAGTAAAAAAAATAAAAATTTGGTAAGAGTAAAATAAATAAAACGTATAACATTCATTTTATATTAATTACAATTGCACCTGCCTGGAAACGTTCAGATCTGTGAACCAATCTGTCGAAGGATGCCCATACCGTTCCTGAAAGATATGCCGAAGACATCCACTCACACTATAAGGCACACATCCGAACGTACAATCAAGTCAAAGACCGAGTGTATGAAACAGAAAGCTAAAGTATACATATATATTTTATATATATCGTATAAGTGTCCTTGATTATCCGAAACTTTTATGAACTAAAAAAAGAGAAATAAAAAAAAAAATATATATATATATATATATAGTTTTAACAGCCATTTCCATTCACGATATGGTCGCTGCCTATGGAAAAAGCCATATGAGAAAAAAAAAAAAAAAAAATTTTAAAAAACAATGACCTTAAGATTAAAAGATAGTCACACACACCACATTTTAACTTTCCGTGTTAGAATTTTATTTTTTATTTTTTTTTTAACATGTTTGGTCTTAATATTGTCCGATACGTTTCCTGGTTTGCTCTTTCCCAGCATCCAACGCTCAGACCGTGTTAACTGTGTGTACATATATACTATACATATATGTATATTAAATATACTAAGTGTTCCTCTTGCTGTTTAGTGTTAATTTATTGCAAAGCTCCAGGACTTAAGATGAAAGAATTCAGTTACGGTTTTCTATCTTCCAGTATGAACCATGATCCATTCCTCTGGTGGAGGAAAACAAAAAAAAATATATATTTGGAAGAAAAAAAAAAAAAAAATCTATTTAAAATATATACATTTTTTTTTTCGACGGCTGTCATTGCAAAAAGGTTTCAAATGGCTTCCAAATTTTGAAAAATATTTAAATAAATGGTGACGTGCCAAAAAAATAAAAATTTAGACACTTGTTTAAATTTCATACATTTATGGATTTTACTTTTATTAATTTTATTCAATTAATAGAACACTCACAGAAATGTGGAAAAAAAATACCCAAACTTCTGAATTAATTTACATAGACTGAGTCATTCAAGGTCCTTCCACAATGACAGCAAATATAAAAATGGGAGAAAAAAAAAAAAAAATAATAATTATATATATATATATATATATATATATATATATAATATAATATAAAAATATATAATGTGAATCTAGAACTTGTAACAGCCTATTGCACTGACCACTTGGAACACCTTCCATCAGAAGTCCCTTGTTTGCTAAACTTTGTTATAATAAAAGAAATAAAATTAAATAAAATTTAAATAAAAAAATGAAAGTATGAAATATAAGAAAATGCATATTGAAAGTGAAGAAATCCCGAGCTCGGCTTTAGCGTTCTTTTGAAATTGTAAGAAAAAAAAAAAATAAGTGACAGATAATTGTGCTAATAAAAGTTTATTGTATTGAATTGTAACTTGTGTGTGTTGTGGCCATTTCTGTGCTTATAATAAAGAGGACATTTGGGTTCACATGGAAATCTCAGACTAGCCATCTGCAACGACCACTAGGGGGAGCTTTGGAGCTAATTGCATACTGTTATACACTGAAGTCAAACGTTGTCTGCAGTAAGTAATGGCTGCAATGTATAAATGTATAAATTAGCTCCCCCTAGAGGTGACCACCGGCTGCTAGAATGTGAGGTCTACGTCTATGATGGATTTGGAGCTCTTAAAGAAGAAATCAGAAAATTGTTACACAAAAAAAAAAAAAAAAAAAAAAAAGCTCTCTCAAGAAGCTAGAACCAGCCCAGTACCTCACAATGGATCCAGAGATCTGCCAGGGGACTGTGAAACAAACATAATGTAAAACACAAGCAGCAATAGTCACCAGCAACACAGTCATCAACAAAACCCCCAGCTGAAAATAAAAAATATAGTAAAAGTATTATATGAAAACACACGAAGGACACAAACTCCTCCCCCTCCGATTCAAATAAACCAAGCAAATGCTGAATGAACGTCTCTTATTGCATTTATTTCTATATAATATATAATATTCATTTCTTTAAACTTAACAATTCGCAACTTCATAAACATCCAGCTGGATAGAGTCATAAAACAGTGATAAAGCAAAGCCATTTACTGCTTCACAATCCTCAAGTTTGGTTCAGCCAGAACATTATTTCTCGGAAATGCACATTAAATTGTTGTTGGAGAAAGTGGAGGTTTTTTTTGTTTATTTTTTACATTTTATATATTTTTATTATAGGGTTTAATGAAAATTGTAGAGAAAACAAAAAAAAAAACAAAAAAAAACAAAAAACCTGAAAAGTGCAAACAATCGCATTATATATACACAGTATCCTGCCAGGTAGGAAAAAAACATCATCGACCCCAGGGAGTAAAAGGATCTGTGGAGGAACCGCCTGCTAGATGCATTGAGACAAGAATCTTGAACGAACTACCTGAATTTTCAACATGGCGGCCACCACTCAAATGTTACCATGGTAGATTTTTCTAAACTAAGCCAGCGTACAATCTACAACCCCCGATGGAGAGAAACAATATTCAGCCGTTCTGTAATCTCGAGGGGCGAATGAACAGGTGGAGTCTATGTATGGCTCACAAAATAAAGGGGGTATGCACTAAGATAAACTGCTATAAAAGGATGGAACAGTAAAGAAAACAGTTAGAACAGTAAAGATAAAGAAAAAAAAAAAAAAAAAAAAAAAAAAAAAAAAATTGATGAAAAATAAGCCTAAAAAAAAAAAAATGAATTCAAAAGAGCTGTATGACTTTTCCCCCTATGCAAATGTATTTTTTTAACCCTCCAAAAGGACCTGACAATGTAATAGGATAAAAAAAAAAAAAAAAAAGATGGATTTCAAAAACAGACACACAGAATGAAGAGGAACCTTCGAGAAACCTCGGGGTGGGGAGTACAAGCTGGCTTCAAGTGGCTGCTTTTTTTTGTAGAAACAGAAAAATACAAAAATAATGCTTACTCTCCCTCCTGCCAGTAACTTTTTCATTTATTTTTAATTCCGACATAGTCCCGATTTCCTTCGGGCGCCAGAGGCTCTCAAACTGCTGGTAATAAAACAACCTAGAAGAGTTCGGATAGCGGAAAGAGACTCCGGTCCTGTGGTGCGGATCACCCCTTCTCCTTTCTCGCTCTAAAGCTGACATGTCCAAAGTGCAGTTATGCAAAAGCAAAAAAGTCCGCCCCGTTCCAAAAAGAGAAAAAAAAAAAAAAATCCCGGGGCGTGAGAGGAACAGCGTGGCTTCTTACACTATAGTCCTAGAACTTTGAAAAAAGCTGAAAAATGTCCGTTAGTAAAGTACTCCCTGCTGGCCCCGGCCTTGGCGGAGGAGGAAGGGGAAGTTCCACGCCAAAAAGTAGGATGTGAAAGGGGAGGCTCATGATGGGATGCACTGGACTCGATCGGGACCCTCTTCATCATCGTCAGAACTGTCGGAGGTGCTGGGGGAGTCGTCAGAGTCAGCATCAGCTGTGTTCAGGCCAGGATCTCTTCTCCTCTGCATGGACAGGGATTATTTAAAAAAGTAAAAAAAATAAGTCAATTTAAAAAAAATTAAAATAAAAATGGGGCGCATCTAGAATGGTAATTGCTAGTGGTGCGATCACACATCACAGTAATCCAGGAATGGAAATTTTTTACTTTTTTTTTTTCTTGCCTTTCCTGAGAAGATGAGTCAGTGGGGAACGATGACACCAAAGCATCATCTCCGCACCTGCAGCGCTCGAAAACTACAAAAGCTACAGCACAGAACCGGCAATTTACAGCAATCGAGTACCCGGCGGAGGCTTCGCTCTGCGCAACATAATGGAACTGATGAGCAGCACAGGCGGAGTGTGTTAACCTTAGGTGGGCATATTATCTGGAAAGGAAGGCGGGGAAAGGGGGGGGGGGGGGAAACACAAAGGGTCAGGGGCAGCTTGACCACCTACAGATAAGGACGTTGCTCTCCAACTAGTGAGGGAAGCTACCCCCCACACTGAATGACGGGTTTAGAGACCACTTATCTCCGACTGAACAAAACCTTTTTTAAGTAACGGAATTATAACTTGTCAATTAGCGCCAGTGTTTGGCACATTCTGGGCAGCTTGGCATCTATCTAGGAGCTGTGTGCGAGGGATGCCGTAATTACCCATAAAAAAGGGACAGGTACTGGAGTTTTCACAAGATAGATAGCCCACGCACCACAACAAGTGGATCCCACCCTAAACCCTTACTGCACCAAGATGAATCTCAAATTCTTGTACATAGGAGGCAGTATTATAGTAGTTATATCCTTGTACATAGGAGCAGTATTATAGTAGTATTATTCTTTAAGTAGTACATAGGAGCAGTATTATAGTAGTTATATTCTTGTACATAGGAGCAGTATTATAGTAGTTATATTCTTGTACATAGGAGCAGTATTATAGTAGTTATATTCTTGTACATAGGAGCAGTATTATAGTAGTTATATTCTTGTACATAGGAGCAGCAGTATTATAGTAGTTATATTCTTGTACATACATAGGAGCAGTATTATAGTAGTTATATTCTTGTACTATAGGTTAGGGCAGTATTATAGTAGTTATATTCTTGTACATAGGAGCAGTATTATAGTAGTTATATTCTTGTATTATAGTAGAGCAGTATTATAGTAGTTATATTCTTGTACATAGGAGCAGGAGCAGTATTATAGTAGTTATATTCTTGTGTATATAGGTTAGCATAGGAGCAGTATTATAGTAGTATATTCTTGTACATAGGAGGTAGTATTATAATAGTTATAGTTCTTGTACATAGGAGCAGTATTATAGTAGTTATATTCTTGTACATAGGAGGCAGTATTATAATAGTTATGTTCTTGTACATAGGAGCAGTATTATAGTAGTTATATTCTTGTACATAGGAGCAGTATTATAGTAGTTATATTCTTGTACATAGGAGGCAGTATTATAGTAGTTATATTCTTGTAGTTTATAGTCGGTAACTTTAGAGATAATCTGGTACTCACCCTGCGATGCCCTCTTTGCCGAAGATGGTGCATGAGAAACCAGAGCATGTGGTTATCAAACAAGTCTGCGTGATGTAGACTGTCCTCATCCCTCTCCCGCTTATTCTTCTTAATAACCTGGAAGAAGATGGCAGAGGTGAACTAACTTCTGCCACTAACGCCTCACATAGCTTTCTTCAGACCCTGCAATCCCAGGGCCGGATTACTAATCATTTCTGCTCCAAGGACTGCGCGCTGAATTATAAGGAATGGATGGGGATTCACATCTGCCACACTTCTGCACACAGTCCAACGCTCATGAAAGGCCCATGCACATAGTCATCTGAATGCCCCCTGCAGTTTGAACATTACCCCCGTCTGGGGTGTACACATCCTCCCTCCTCACAAGGAACAAGGTTACATTGCGCTCCTCTGTTTTGCGTCTCTCATGGCACGAGCCTCATCTCCCGGGAGCGGTGACTACAGTGCCATATGGATTGTAGATGAGCTCACTGCAGAGCTGACTAATTGGGGCCCACACATTCGAAGGAAGGTGTTAACCCCTTAAGTGCTGCAGTTGACATCTGGGGAGAAGGAAAACTGGCCGGGCTCACCTCTTTCAGGCCATCTAGCTCGGTCGGATCCTTGGACGTGGGGAGCCAGATCTTCACGTCGTAGTCTAGGCCGCTGGTTGCCAGGACAGGGAGATGGGGGTGAGGCTCCAAGCAATTCACCTGTGAAGACGCCATGAGGTCAACCTCTATAACAACCCCATCCTCAGGCTAGACTATAACAAAGTAACCATAACCACCATCATCCCCAATGTGAAACAGATGAGACATCTGGGACATCCAACATCTCATCTAACCTCCTATTAGACACCATTTATAAAGAGAGATCTTGACAAATAATTCACCTTTCACGATGCAGCCCAGCGACACGCTCTATGAATTCTCCTCTAAGGGGTTTTAAGTTTTAAGGGCGTGTAAAGATTTAGAAAATTATGGTTGTCTTCTGCCAGAAACAGCGCCACCCCAGTCCATGGGTCGCGTCTGGCACTGCAGCTCAAGCATTGGCGTGAATAAGGAATGAGCAGCAATACCACACACAACCTGCGGGAAGGGGGTGGCGCTCCCACTGGAAGAAAGCAGCCATGTTTTTCAAATTCTGTGGAACCCCTTTAACTATATAATTCTATATGCAATTGATCACCACTACTCAAGATCTCTGCTTGCAGTCAGCGAACGAAAGTTGGTCCTGGTCATGTGATTGCCAAACAGACGCACGGCGATCAGTTGACTTCTAGAAGTAAACAATGGCGCCATCCTTTCACCGTCATTCACTGTTACACTCCAGCTCGCTGTCACATCAGGGGCCGGCTCCTCAGGTGTGCCATCATTGCATATTGGAGTTCTTATACGAGCACATTCCTGCAGGATCGGTACAGAGCGGTGCCCCTCCCGACATACAAGATGGATGTACCGGAGCTACACTAATTAGAGGATTACAGGCCGGAGCTCAGCATCCTCCTCTGATGAATGACCCGTCTGGAGGCGAAGCGAGATACTAATCCGGAAAATAACGCAGCGCCAGACACCGAAGCCTTGAGGAGCGGCAGAACTGTGAACAAAGGCCGGCGGGTTCTCCACACCAAGTGTAATTTATGGCCACGTGTAAATGCGCTGCACCCGCGGGAAGAGAAGGGTTTATGTGTAGTTATCATAAGTCACAGCAGCCACTAGAGGCGCTGTTGTCCTGCAAGACCTGGTTATAGGGTAATGAGGCGCTTGCACTGTGAATGCCCCTCCGTGAAAGTGGACATTGATAGATCACAAAGCTCAGATAGGTGTGGAGAACGGAGTGTCCCCAGTCTCGAGGCTGCGCTAGTGCTATTGGAGTACTGAAAATACCCGAGTGAATAGAGAGAGCACAGCCACAAGACGGGAGGGGGATTAAAGGGGTTGTCTCACCTGCGTCATTACAGATAGGACTCTCTAGAACAAAAGTACACTGCGCAAGCGTGACCACCGCTCAGTTCATCTCTATGGGACTGCCAGAAATAACCTAGCCAGAGCTTAACCATTTTCAGCACTTCCATAGAAATGAGTGGAGGACGCCGGCGCATGCGCTCTTGTTCTCTATGTGGGCTTCGTTCTAAAGTCCACACTTCTGGGACCGGCGCCTATGGTCACCAATGTTCCAGGTGAGACAAAGCCCTTAAAGGACCCTTGTTCATCAGTGGGGGTGCTCTTCCTGCTGCTCCTCCCCTCTCTCACAGCACAGACATCACCCCCTTCTAGTATTTCCAGATGAATTACAGACTGCAGGACGGTGGAAAAGAACCTACTCTCCCCTGCGGCTCCTGGTCATGTGATGGACGCGTTACAAGACAGGCTGATAACTGCATAGTAAGGAGCCGACTGTCCATGGAGGCCAATCATGAAGGTCACTATTACATGACAGCAAGCAGAGATGTGTGCAACATAGAAACAAAAGTCAGTTCTCTGCAGTCATACAGGATTTCTTCTGTATCATTCCTTCCTTACCACTCCGCCCTTGTCACCGTCCATGAACTGCACAATCTGACAGGAAGATTTCTCCCACAGGAAGATGTGCCCGCAGTCGCTGCCGCTCACCACAAACTCGCTCTTTGGCCCGTAGAAGTTGACGCCTTTCACTAAAAAGTAGAGAAAAAAAAAAATAAATGTATATTTATCATCAGGCACCTGACATTGCTGCCACCAGCTGCTGCAAGAAACTACAACCCCCAGCATTTCCTATTCCAGACAACCAGATCAGCCCAACTCCCCCTCACCCACCCGTGCAAGGGTTAAGGTTTTGCAAGACGGCATTATTAGCATAAAACGGCAAAGATGCACTTAGCTGGAAATATTTAATGAGCTCGCGCAGATTTTCACAAAAGGCTGTCGTAATGAGAAGAGAGAAAAAGGGAAGTG
>ONZH01027181.1:0-97515 GCA_900303285.1 Rhinella marina
TCCGCATTATCAGAGGAATAGGTCATCCAAAACCAGACAACATTTTTAAAATCCTCAGAATGAAACAAGTAAGCAGGAAACGCCATTTTCTGGAAAACGGGATAGGGGAGGTTAGATACAATTCAAAAAGGACCGGAGCATGATCCGAAATGAAGATATCTTGAATGCGGGCAGACTTCAAACGAGAGATAGCATGCTGTGGTATTAACCAATAGTCAATCCTAGCGTGGGAATAGTGGGTGTAATCAAGATCCGTGGGATGCAATAAACGCCAGGGATCGATCAAGTCAAGACGGTCTATGAGTGTTTGAATGGCATTAGAACCCGGGGCACCAGAGGAGGCACTCTGTTGTGATCTATCCAATACCACATCATGAGCTTCATTGAAGTCTCCCCCCACTATAATGTCATGTACATCCCAACTGGCAATAGCAGTGAGCAGCGCTGCAAAAAAGGGCTTATTAGAGGCATTAGGAGCATAGACATTCACTAAGCAATAAGTTGTGCCCTCAATCACAATTTTTACCAGAAGGTACCTGCCCGCTGGGTCTTCTATAGTGTCTAAGATATCATGTTGGATCAGAGAACTAATTAGAATGGCTACGCCTCTCACCTTCTTTGAATAAGAGGCTCTATACAAGTTGGAAAACCGTCTGTTACGTAAGGGGGGATGGTTCCCCTTTATCCAATGGGTTTCCTGTAGGAATATAATATGCGATTTGAGTTTATGCAAATGATTTAACACCTTCTTTGGCTTAACTGGAGTATTCAGACCATTAACGTTCCACGTGCACCATGTTAAAGTGGACATAGTGGACGCAATATTTCCAACCGAGGACGCCATTTATCCGACCCTGGTAGCTGGCCATAATTGAAAGGCGATCATACGGCAAAGCAGGAGGCTCCACCCGTCCCAGCGAGCAGGCAGCCCTCCCAGTGAAACATAAGGTTCCCCGAAATGGTGTACACAGGATTTAAACCCCATAGAAACAAACAATAAGAAACAGCATTTCAACTAACCACCTCCTGCCCCTAATGGGTAATAGGAAGAAAACTAAGAGCAAATAATATAACTTAGACTCCATATATGGAGTTCAATTCAATAGTTATATCTTGCACAAATACTGAAAATAACAATACTGAAGCAATAATAATAATCTAATGATAATAGGATCTAATGAAGATTGAAAGGCCGCCAGTCTGGTGTCAATAGTAGGCATAAGTAATTCAGATATAGCTTGTGCTGTCGCTTTTGATGCCTCCATGGTTGATTCTTGTGACAATGGAGCTGGAGACGGTGGGGTTTGACTATGGGTCAGGGTACGAGCGCCCTTACTTGCAGCAGAGTTCTTCCCCACAAATTTATCCATGAGCAGGCCGTTAGACTACTAAATACTTGTCAAGTCAAGCTTTAATGAAGATATCAGCGGAGTCACCAAAACACATGGATTACATGAGAGTTCAAAGCAAGTCAGGCTTTAGAGTAGATAAGGTATATAATAGAGACACAGTGCACACTGCAGCACCAAAGTGCGTGTAAGGCTAATTTAACCCTTGTCAGAAATAGGAGCCTGAACGCAAGTGCAGAAAAGTTCCTATGCAGGAGGGTAAGGAGGTGGCCTTAGGGCTCAATGACTTATCCTGTTATATTCAGGAGATCGATCTGTGGCTCGCAAGCTGGCCCTCTGACAACCCAACTATCTCCACTGGCCTGGAAAGTAAGGGGTTAACGACACCCCAC
Organism: Rhinella marina; assembly: GCA_900303285.1. Lineage (NCBI taxonomy): Eukaryota > Metazoa > Chordata > Amphibia > Anura > Bufonidae > Rhinella > Rhinella marina. Next base: position 1,742 of record ONZH01027181.1, read on the forward strand.
TACCTCTGGGTCTCCCCCCTGGGGTTATCTGGAGACCGGAGGGAGCTGCTGGACAGTGAAAAATGCTGGCAGGAACTCAGTGCTATCAGCAGCCAGCGCCCTCAGCAGGATGCCGAGGACGCCACGTGTCAATGGCGGACGGACCCGCTCGGACTGCCGCGGGCCATGCGATGCCCTGTGCCTTCCGGCGCTGAAGGAGAGCTGGGCTGATGATCTGCGCCCTTGTCCTACCCCTATCCCACGCTCCACATGGCTGGTCTCGGCGATGGTAAGTGCCGGTGATCTTCCTCAGCAGCCGTGGAGCAGGGAGCTCTTGTAAAACGCGGCCATGTAGAAGCGCCGCCCACGGGAAGTCCGAAAAGATTTTTTTTTTTAATTTTTATTTTTTTGGTAACAATCCAGCAAGATGTTATAGCACAAGCTAGAGGTGATTTGATGGTATCCTCTTTATCCTGAACATCTTGATGTGCACCATATTGACCAGTGATGAAAATCACATCCAGGGTTGAGGGGTTCCCACTGCAGTGTTGGTTTTGCTGTAGGTTGGAATGGATGGGTTGGTGGCTTCCTCCTCTTCTTCCTGAACATGTTCTTGGTTCTTTAAGGGTGCATCACATTGACCAGTGATAAGGGTCTTGTCCAAGGGTTCTCACTGTGCCTTTGCAGGATTGTTTAGTTTTTTTTTGTTTTGTTTTTTTTTGGGGGGGAGGTAAGCGATAGGTTTTGGGTAAGGGATAATATTTTTTTTATTTTTTTATTTTAGGTAAGGGATGAGTTTGGGGTAAGGGATCCTTTTTTCAGTATTTTTTTGGGGGGGAGGGAGAGGTAAGGTTTGGGGTAAGGAATAGTTTTTGTTTTTTTGTTTTTTTGGGGGGGAGGGAGGGAAGGAGAGGAAGGGTTTGGGGTAAGGAATAATTTTTTTTGGGTGGGTGAGGGATAGCTTTTTCTGCAGAGATGGTTGGCTGCAGGTGAGGGGTAGTTGGTTGATAATACCCCTTAGGAGTCTGTTGTTGTTGACTCCAAATGGCTGATTTGTTCTATGGCAAGTAGTGTTCTGGTGGGAAGCTGGTTCTTGGTCCTGTTTTTTTCGACCAGTCCATGCTCAGGGCATGATGCCACAGGAACCCGACCAATAAGGTGACAATTAGGCCCCATTCACACGTCCATATTTTTGCACATCCTGGAAAACGGTCAGTTTTTTGCGGATCCGTTGTTCCGCAAAAAACTCTGTTTTTCCAGGACATCCGTTCCGTTTTTCCATAAAAAACGGAAAGGATGTATCCATATGTCATCCGTTTTTTGCGCATCCGCAAAAAACGGAAGGATGAATAACATCTTTTTTTTCACCCCTCCTGGAACGGAATCTGCAAAAAACGGATGACATGCGGATGCCTTTCCGCATGTCATCCGCATTTTTGCGGATCCATTGACTTGCATTGGGCAACGGACCACAAAATCAGGATAGAAGTAGGACAGGAAGATTTCTTTATGTGGACAGTCGGAACGGACACAAGGATGCGGACAGCACACGGTGTACTGTCCGCATTTTTCCAGGACCCATTGAAATGAATGGATCCGCATCCTATCCGCATAAACTGTCCGCAAATTGCGGATCGGATGCGGACGAATTTCATGGACGTGTGAATGAGGCCTTAGACAGCAGACGGCAGCGTAGATGACATAGCTGACATGGCTCTGGAGGAATGTGAGGATGATGTCTTTAGTGGAGGGACCATGTTCAACCCTCTCCTCCTCTTCCTCCTGGGTGGGAAGTTTTTCTGACGGAGCATGATGGAATTCAGCTTCTATTTCCTCCACTGCCTTGGATTTAGTCTGCGTCACTGAAAAACAGAAGAGAATACAAGCAAATAAGGTGATGAGGAGAACGTTGTCTTCTGCAGTGCTGAATGAAAGACACAGAAAAGTTATCAGAAAGATTTCTTTACTGAAAGAGCAGAGGCCGGAGGGGCTTCTTATCGTATATATATTTATGTGAATGGTCTAGAAAAGAGAATATTTAAGAGAGGAAACGAAGTCTTACCATCGAGATAATAGAATCTTCGGAGTACGATGTCATCATCCTCATCCGTTATCTCACAGGCATAGGTTCCTTTATGGCTGACTCTGGTTGGCTTGATTACAACAAACAGGTCATCCCCACTGTAGATGTCTTTAAAGTAACTCAAATCAGTTTTTCTGATCTGAAAGTGAAAACATTGATGACATCAAAAGAGACAGTTGTCGAATGTGAAGTATGTACAGCTTCAGGATGGGCGGGGTTGTTACATACTAATTTCTATTTTGCACTGTAATAGAATGGTATAAGCGACTTACGTTTTTGGCATACTTCCAGACAACCTTCAGATGATATGGAAGGATAAAGGACGCCTTGCAGGGGATGATGATCTTTTCCAGCTCTTCCACCTTCATGTCCTCAACTGAAATGAAAGAAAAGGAAAATCATGGTCTAAGACAAGCAGCAATGAGCTAACAGATTTATAAGAGGTTCACAAACTAATGGTAGAAATGTTCTTACGGGGACAGGTCACAGGGATCTTGCAGTCCACTTCAGCACATCGGCTGCATTTTTGAAGCCCTAGGGAGAGAAATAGAGAGAAGGGTCTAATGTCTGAGGTAAATGATGACCCCACCATGTATAATGGAGGCCACTCATTAAATTGTCCTATCTAATGACATTACTCACCACATGAAGGTCTGCATTCCACTGGTGGATGACCTAATGGAAGGAATCAAATATGGTTAGGATGGATGATGTTGTGAGGGGAAGGAGGATCACAGAAAGAAGATGAGGTAGAATATATAGAATATGTCTACTGTCTGTTTATGAGGATCTTTAGTCACTTACTGGCGACACAGTCTTTCACGCCTTTTACAAATTCAGCCATCTTTGTACCAAACTGTTCCACCCAAGCTGGTGGAAAGACTAAAAGAAAGAAAGACATTTTTGAAAACTTACATTTACTATTGATGACACAAAAGAAATTGGGCAAATTCTTGAGATTTCAGGAACTTATATAGTTTGTCAATTTTCTTCACCTCTTTTTCAAAGGTCTTCAGATACTTTTTGATGTTGTGTATCTGGTTAAAGGCTGTAAGGAGAAGATACATGAGATTTATGATGGGTCCTGAAGACATTGTATACAGGGCTTTATGATGGAGATGGGGATATCTGGTTGAATATTATGTAGAAGAGATTTCCTACTCTGACAACTATTAATGAGCTGCAAGTTAGGGTCCATTCACACGTCCATATGAATGGTTCTGCTTCTGTGCCGCAATTTTATGGAACGGGTACGGACCCATTCATTTTCGTTCCCTGGCCCCGCAAAAAAATAGAACATGTCCTATTCTTGTCTGCAGCCACGGACAAGATAAGACATTTCTATAGTGCCAGCACATGGCCGGTGTTCATGTTTTGAGGATCCGCAATTTGCAGATCCGCAAAGCACATGTGGACGTGTGAATAGACCCTAAAGCTTTAATCAGCAGGAAAATAGCTCAATCCTGAGATGACACATGTACAATATATAAGATGAAGGAGCGATGGGAAATAGAAGCAGATAATAGTTACCTATCGAGATGTTATTCAGGGGGTCAAAGCCCCAGTGTAGCCTCTGGAGACATTCTTGGCCCCCATTTTGTCCAGCGAGACCGCATGGTGACAAATGCTTGCTCTGTCCGCTGGGGTGGTGAAGCATTTCAGGCAAGATGTTGCTACCTGTGCTCCACATAGAAATACTATCATCTGCAGCAGCAGATAATAGGAATTAAAGAAACGCATATCCCTTCAGCCTGCGAACCTGAGAAAACAGAGAGAACAGAGTATAAGTGAGGTCAGTTATCAAACTGGTGTAAAGTAGAACTGGCTTAGGTGCCCATATCAACCAATCAGATTCCTCTTTTAATTTTAGACAGCTCCTTTGGAAAATGAAAGGCAGAATCTAATTAGTTGCTATTGGCAACTAATTCAGTTCTACTTTACACCAGTTTAATAAATGACCCCCTTAGGCTCCCACAAGAGCTTGTACTAGAAAGATAATGAGGGATGGGTTCTGCACCATAAATAAAATGGGGGAGATTTATCAAACTGGTGTAAAGTAGAACTATCTTAGTTGTCCATAGCAACCAATCAGATTCCTTCTTTCATTTTCCAAAGGAGCTGTGAAAAAGGAGAGAAGGAATCTGATTGGTAGAACTAAGCCAGTTCTACTTTACACCAGTTTGATAAATCTCCAATCTTGGTCTAGCTGAATTATTTATTGCTATAGAACTACAAGTCACAGCATGCCCTGAAGTCTAGTGCATGTATACAAGAGGCTCTGCTATAGAGATGGAGATGTCAACTCTGCATTGGGTCTGGAATCTTCAAAGTCTGAAGAAAGGAGTATATGGATTTGGGAAGGTGGCACTTATATCACAATAGAGATTGCAGCTGGGTGATATCACAATGCACAGGTATGGTGCTGGGTGACATGCAGAGCGGCCATCTTTCCGTACAAAAATACCATCAATCAAATAATAATTGATTTAGGATTTGGCTTCATAGGAAATAGTGACATGAATAAACTTAAAGCCTGAGGCGCCTTCACACGCTGCAGATTATGTTGCAGAAAATTTCTGCGATTAAAAATCAGTTCCATTCATCTAAATAAAGCTTGGAGAAATCCATGTGCTTCCCACCAAAACAACCCCATTACATAGTTACATAGTTAATACGGTTAAAAAAGGACCAAATCAGGTCCAACCAAGGGATAGGTGGGAGTGAGAAATAATAATCTCACAACAGAGATGAGTGAATCATTCAAAATTTGCTTTGCCGAATATTTGCCAAATTTCTGACAAGATTCGTATTTAAACGAACCTTTTCGTCAAATCTACGTAAAAAAAAAACAAAAAACTTTTTTGCAAACATTCCTGCCCAAATTACTTACGTACAGTCAGCGTAGTTAAAAGAGCGCAATACGTAAGCATTAGCGTACAAACGTGCGTATGAATCCTTAGCGTACTATTGACGCACGAATGCGTCATACGCACGAGGCTAGGCTGTGGCCGACAGTCTTTAGAGGCAGTCTATATGAACTAGAAAAATAAGGTGCTCACTGCTGCTAGCTTTCAATAAGTGAATAATTTACTAAAAACACCGTACAATAAGTACATAATAGGACACAGTGCAGTACCTGAAAAAGAATACACACAATAGGCTAAAGTGCTGAACCATTAAAAACAGTGTAGCTAAAATCCATCAAAGACATAAGTATGCAAACATTTTAGTGCAATCAATTTCACATTTGCAAGCATAAAAGGCTCAGATATACGTTTGAGTCTCTCCTTATGGCTCCTAGTTGGCAATGATAAAACACTGTCAAAATTTTGGAACACATATTCCAAAATTCAATTGTAATCCACGTGAGGTAAAATTGTAATCCAAACAGGTAATGTGTAATCCATGGATAATAGAGAATAGCAGCAAATAGAGAACCATTTTTGCAAAGGGGGCTTCCAAATAACCTGAGAAGGGGGTAAAAAGGAAAATAGGTGCGCTAGGCGCAACTGGGACTTTTCTGCAGAATGGGGGGAGTCCTGACAGCCATGCCCATCTGGGTGAGAGTCAAACGGGGGCAATACATTACATTAAAAAGCAGCACATATAGAGCACCCTTTTTGCAAAGGGGGCTCCCAAATAACCTGAGAAGGGGGGGGAGGAAAATAAGCGCACTTCAGCGCAACAGGGAATTTTCTGTAGAATGGGGGGAGTCCTGACAGCCATGCCCATCTGGGTGAGAGTCAAACTAGGGCAACACAAACTAACAAAAACAACTGCCAACTAGCATTTAACCCGTCAGGTGCAATACATGGTGTGCCTCCCATAGGTCCTCCTGCAGTGTCCTTGACACTACCAGTAGTTGGGTTCCTCAGATGAGGGTCCTGAAGTCCTCCTCGCTTGAGCTGCTGCTGAAGCTCATCAGAGGACGCTCCTGCCTCTTGTAGGCCATGCTCGCTGCGGTGGTGGAACTCCAGTGCCCTCTTCTTCCTGAAGTTGGACTTGACCGGGTCGGGGTGGTGGTGACGCTGGCGAGCACTGCAGCCATTTTCGCTTTTCCAGATCCTCTTGCTGGGACAGCAGGGGCAAGGACCTCTGGCTGCAATGGTTCCGGAAAGGTTGCATCCAGGGAAGAAGCCCCAGCTTCCCCGGCTGCTGCTGGCTTTATCTTCCACAGCAGCATGTATTGGTGGACCACCGTGGATTGGAAGATGAACGATAACGTGGTCAACTGACTCAGTTGTAAGGACTGTGGTGGTGGTGCTGGCAGTCGAGGAATCAGAGGCTCCGGGTTGAGGCTCTGGCTTTTCCCTGAACCGGAGGACACCATCTGGGAACTCCTGCAGGCAGCGCAAGTGTCCTGCACCTGGTGGTTCATCCGGCTACACTTCTGGTTCCGTTGTAGGCACCAGAGGCTTTGAAAGGAGGGTAACCCCGGTCGCAAATGGGCCTTTCAGAGACGCCATGGCTGGTGTACTCCACCTGATCCCCCACGTACAGTCTATGACCATGTTGTGGTAGGTACTGCCGCTTCACCGACCTGCAGGCCACAAAATATTCCTTTCCATCCTCGTCATCCTGCAGGAAGCCAGACCCTCTCCCAACGGAAAACCAAAGCACAGTTCCCTTTCTGAGTTCCAATGAAGGATCTCCCGGCCTAGGGTGGTCGAGTACCTGTATGACCCAGTCCTCCACTGTGGTTTTATAGTCCCATAGGGTCTGTGCATGGGCTGTCGCAGATGGTGGAACAATTGGGTTCTGGTGTATGGAAGGGGTGGATTTCCTCCTGGGCGGCGAAGTGGACGCTCCAGCCGCCTCCACCGCAAGAGCCACAGCAGACACTCCATCCACACGAGCCACAGCAGATTCTCCAGCCACACGAGCCACAGCAGACGTTCCAGGCACATGAGCCACAGAAGACGTTCCAGCCGCACGAGCCACAGCAGACGCTCTAGCTTCCTCACGAGTCGCAGCATCAACAACCTCAGCAGGTGGTAAGGAAGACACAGGCACTGAAGCTGGGTTACTCTGCCAGAGTTGTGACACCCTGATGTCTGGAGCGGGCGGTGGTTCAGGGAACTCGTCCCCAAAATACATTTGATTCCAATTTGGGCGCAGCTGTTTTTTTAGCCATGATGCTTGCCTCTTGCTCTAACTGGTTCAGACTTCAGAGCAGGGTGGAGAACTGAGGGAGGAATCTTCACTCCCTATACGTGCAAAATAGTTAGATCCCGGTGGGCCAGGCTGTTTTTTTTCAGTTCTGAGGGGGGCATATCTTCACTTTCCCGCTCTTGCGTGGGCGTATTGTCATTGTCCCGCTTCACGCAGAATGCGTACGTTTCATACATATCGTATGTATCGTTAGCGTGTAAAATTTTGCGAAGATTTACGAATAATACGAAGTGAATCCAAAGAAATTCGGATTCGCTTCGCAGCTGAAAATTTCCAAGATTCGATACGAATCTACGAAGCGGCGAGTAGGTTCGCTCATCTCTATCTCATAATAAGTGAGACCCAGATTTCTACACATTTTCATAAGCATTAATGTCATTTACTTATAACAATTCATCCAAATCTTTTTAAAACTGTTCACTGTTCTTGCTGTGACCAAGTCCTGAGGAGTCTATTCCAAAGATTTGCAGTTCTTACAGTAAAGAAACTTTGACGCATCTGGAAAATGAACTTTTTCTTCTCCAGTTGGAGGCAGTGCCCCCTTGTCTTTTGAGGGCTTTTCGCCATACTGTTGTACAGCCCATTTATATTGTACTAGAAGAAGGACCCAGCTTCGCCGGGTATATTTCAATTATTTCATTTAACGTTTGTGTGTGTTTCAGTAAAAGATATCGAGAGTGACCTCTACAGCCCCCACCCCTTAACAATGACCCCCCCCAACAGTGCCCCATCTCCTTAAAACAGAGACAGAGACCTCCACAGCATCTACCCCTTTAACAGTGACTGTCACAGTACCCCGCTGCCCCTTTAATAGTGGCCTCCCCAGTCCGCTCCTCCCTTAACAGTGACCTCCACAGTGCCCACCCCTTTAACAGTGACATCCGGAGCAGCCTGCCCTCTTAACAGTAACATCTAATGCTGCTGTCTGAGCATGAGCTACTGAAAGTGTTGACATCCCTGCTTCTGTCCAGGCACTGCACCAGACGGAGGACAGGGAGCAAGAAAACTGGACTTTCCGGCCTAAAACCGGACGTCTGGCCACCCTAACAGCAGCCTGCCCCTAGGGTGGCCAGAGGTCCGGTTTTAGGCCAGACAGTCTAGCTTTCAGACTCCCTGTCCTCTGTCTGGTGGAGGGCCTGGACAGACACAGGGATATCCTTTTGAACAGCTCACTCTCAGACAGCAGCATTGTGCAGTCTGAGCATGAGCTGCAGGGAGAAAGCCACCCTCCCACCCACCCCAGCAACTGACAGAAGTTGATTTTTATCTTCCGTCGGCTGCGGAGTGAGAGGGGGCGTGGCTTAGTGGGACCTAGAGTGGGCTTTTAAGTTCTTCTTTTGAGGGTGGCCTGAATTACAGGTCGATACCATGGTAATTTATGAGGAAACACAGTGGGTAGCAGTGGAAGAAAACATCTTTTATTACTACTGAACGGTAAGTATGTGAAATTTACATTATCTTAGGTAATGATTGATCATGAATTACTCTAAAACATACATAGTAACATAGTAACATAGTTTGTAAGGCCAAAAAAAGACATCTGTCCATCCAGTTCAGCCTGTTTTCCTACAAGTTGATCCAGAGGAAGGCAAAAAAACTCCTGTGAGGTAGAAGCCAATTTTCCTAACTTTAGGGGAAAAAATTCCTTCCCGACTCCAATCAGGCAATCAGAATAACTCCCTGGATCAACGACCCCTCTCTAGTAACTATAACCTGTAATATTATTACCCTCCAGAAATACATCCAGACCCTTCTTGAACTCTTTTAGTGAACTTACCATTACCACCTCCTCAGGCAGAGAGTTCCACAGTCTCACTGCTCTTATCGTAAAGAATCCTCTTCTATGTTTATGTACAAACCTTCTTTCCTCCACACGCAGAGGATGTCCCCTCGTCACAGTCCTTGGGATAAATAGATGATGGGAGAGATCTCTGTACTGACCTCTGATATATTTATACATAGTTATTAGATCTCCCCTCAGTCGTCTTTTTTCTAAAGTGAATAACCCTAACTTTGATAATCTTTCTGGGTACTGTAGTCCATCCATTCCAGTTATTACTTTAGTTGCCCTCCTCTGAACCCTCTCCAGCTCTGCTATGTCTGCCTTGTTCACAGAAGCCCAGAACTGTACACAGTACACGATGTGTGGTCTGACTAGTGATTTGTAAAGTGGCAGGATTATGTTCTCATCATGGGCATCTATGCCCCTTTTGATGCAACCCATTATCTTATTGGCCTTGGCAGCAGCTGCCTGGCACTGACTTCTACAGCTTAGTTTGCTGTTCACTAAAATTCCTAGGTCCTTTTCCATGTCATAGTTACTCAATGCTTTACCATTTAGTATGTACTGGTGACTTGCATTATTCCTTCCCATATGCATAACCTTACATTTGTCAGTGTTATATTTATGGTAACCGGAATACCCCTTTGCCAGTGTCATCCACAGAGCTCTGCCCCTTTAAAGCTGACCTACAGCAGTGAAGAAAAGTGGCTGGGTTGTTATGGAAACCTGGTGTGAAACTGTGTGTGTGAAGACTAACGGCCTGTGAGCGATTCAGGAGTTAGTGCAGGGGAAATGTCCTGAACGGAGGCAGGAGATGGAGACTGACTGTGGGGTTCAACGCCATCTTTGCTGTTATCCCGGTCGAAGTATTGTTCCAACTTCTTGCTGGAAAGTTGGGGTACCTGTCTTTTGGTTTTCCCCATGATGTCTGACGCCCCAAAACAGATAAACCATGCCCACTGCTCAGTGAAGCCACGCCCCCATCACCAGCCAGGCAGGGGGAGGAGAGGGAAGACCTTTCTGCAGGGAAGGTGAGCTGGGGGCAGTCGTGGTGCTTCTCTACCTCTCAGTCAGCCACAGGGAGCCATGTCTGTGGGCTCTAGTGACTGACTGGGGGTGAGAGAAGCCTCAGTCAGTTGCTGCAGCTCACACTCAAACAGCACAGTACTGCTGTCTAAGCGTGAGCTACTGAAAGGGTGGACATCCCTGCATCTGTCCAGGCCCTGTGCCGGACGAAAGACAGGGAGCCTGAAAACCGGACTGTCTGGCCTAAAAACATCTGGCCACCCTAGGGGCAGCCCCCTTCAAAAGTTTGCTGTGGGGCCCAGTCAGTTCTAGTTACGCCCCTGGGCAGGGCTAGATGCATGTGTTAAAAAAAAATGTGCCACTGCGCGCTACTTTATGTGCCACTGATGTTGTGGGTTTTTCAAAAGTTGAAAGGTATGGAGATAGACAGACAGCCGCGCTGGGATCCTAGATTGACATCTGGCCAAAACCACCATTTGCATGAAGTTTGTATGTTCTCTCCGTGTTTGCGTGGGTTTCCTCCGGGTTCTCTAGTTTCCTCCCACACTCCAAAGACATACTGATAGGGAACTAAGATTGTGGGGCCTATTGGGGACAGAGAGTGATGATAATGTGGGTATGGTGTACTGGAATATGTCAGCATTATATAAGGGTACGTTCACACAATGGTTGCTATGGGTGACTAATAGAGATGAGCGAACGTGCTCGTTACGAGCACTGTAGCGCTCGACTCCCCTGCGAACGAATTCCCGCAGGCATTGCGGATCTGTCCTCAGCTGCATGTAAGTCAATGGGGACGAATCCATTTGGTATGACACTCATACCAAACGGATCCGTCCCCACAGACTTTCAGTCGGGTGAGGAGGACGGATCCGTTTGGTATGAGTGTCATACCAAATGGATCCGTCCCCATTGACTTACACGCAGCTGAGGACGGATCCGCAATGCCTTCGGGCATTGCACAGGGGAGCCGAGCGCTACAGTGCTCGTAACGAGCACGTTCGCTCATCTCTAGTGACTAAGCCAGTTTTCCTTCATACCAGTTTTGATAAATCTCCCCCAGTGTCTCACCCACAATGAAGTTTTACCTGCGGCCACGTCCTTTGTACCACCCATTCATTTTATTGGGCAGCAGCACTAAGGTTCGCAGACATTTGTCATGCGAATTCTTGTCGCAGAAAAGTTGCACAACTTTTTTGTAATGATAGCCAACAGTGTCGCAGTGTGACTGATGCCTCGCAGTCGCAGCATGTCTCATTGCGACACCATTGACTTTCATTAGAAAAGTGTTGCGTGACTTTTCTGCAATAAAATGTCACCGTGTAGCCGAGCCCTAAATTTCATCCTGGTGTTGCAAATGCAGCAAAGGTGATTTTTAATATAGATGTGTGAATAAGCCTGTAGATAGACAGAGATGAAGAGGTTAAAGGGGTATTCTCATCTTGGACAATGGGGGCATATCGCTAGGATATGCCCCCATTGTCCTATAGGTGCGGGTCCTGCCGCTGGGACCCGCACCTATATCGAGAACGGGGCCCCCAAAGTGAAGAAGTGCGCACCGCGCAAGCGTGGCCCGCTCTCCATTCACTTCTATGGGGCCACCGCAAATAGCCGAGCGCTGGCTCGGCTATCTTCGTCAGCTCCATAGAAATGAATGGGCCAGCGCTCGGCTATTTGCCCCGGTGCCCCATGCATGCGGCAGTGCGCACTTCTTCACTTTGGGGGCCCCGTTCTCGATATGCTCCCCATTCATTTCTATGGAGCCGACGGAGATAGCCGAGCCAGCGCTCGGCTATTTGCGGCGGCCCCATAGATGTGAATGGAGAGCGGGCCGCGCTTGCGCGGTGCGCACTTCTTCACTTTGGGGGCCCCGTTCTCGATATAGGTGCGGGTCCCAGCGGCGGGACCCGCACCTATAGGACAATGGGGGCATATCCTAGCGATATGCCCCCATTGTCCAAGATGAGAATACCCCTTTCACTTATAAAGCCTCATTCACACGTTAGTGTTCCACGTACGTGTGCTATACGCGTTCTCCATGTACAGCATACGTACCCATTCATTTTAATGTGTGTATTCACACATCAGTTTTTTACCACGGTCCGTAGGTCCGTTTTTTTTAGCATGGAGGCATGCTCTATGTTGTCACGCCCATTATAGACTATGGGTCCGTCAAAGCCACGGATGCAACACGGTTGCCATCTGTGTTTCACGGATCATAAGGAAAATTATTTTTCAGCTGCACAGTATCTGTGAAACATGGATGACACATGGACAGCAAAAAACGGACACATAGATCCATCACGGACATCTTCGAGGAGGCATCACCTTTTCATGCACACTAACGTATGTATTTTGCAGTCCGCAAAACATGGATCCGCAAAAAATACAGATGACGTCCGTGTTCATTACGTATTTTGAGGAACGGAACATCTGGCCCCTAATAGAACAGTCCTATACTTGTCCGTAATGCAGACAGTAATAGGACATGTTATATTTTTTTGCGGAACAGACATACGGAAATGGAATGCACACGGAGTCATTTCTGTTTGTTTTTTTTTTGCGGCCTCATTGTAGTGAATGGTTTAGCAAAAAAACGGAATGGACACGGAAACAAAATAAGTTTGTGTGCTTGAGCTCTTAAGGAACGGACGTGTGAATGAGGCTTAAGGGCTCATGCACACAAATCTATTTTCTTTCCATGTCCATTCAGTTTTTTTTGCGGACCTCAAAATACATATGGTCGTGTGCATGAGCCCTAAGCCACGTATAAAGCCAGCGCAATGCTCCCAGAGCCACGACTGGACAGAAGTACGGTCTCCGCTTCCTCTTCCCTGACCACTTGCTTGTATGTGTATTCATATTCAGTGCAGCCTGAGAGAGAGAGGAGAGGGGAGGGAGACTGGCATGTAAACTACAACACCCAGTGTGCACAGGGAGAAATCTGAGAGGCTGGGAGGGGATTGTGTAAATGAACTCTGCCTGGGAGGGGCTGCAAATTCTTGTAGGGAACATGGGGGATGGGACTGCAGTGTATTGTTAAGTCTGAATAGGAGCTGCCTCACTTCTCTCCATGCTCAAGAAATCCTGCACACTTGGAGGGATACACTACTGCCTCATGCACACTTAGCAGGGCTGGATACATTGTCTCTCAAACCGTCTTTATTTCTCATCTTCAAGATTCTTTTTGTTTGATCACTGGAAGGAAAACTTTTTTTTTCTTTTTTATTTTCCATCTTTTAAACTTTCTCTTCTCCCTGGATCTCCTCGAAGTGCTTCATACAGCCCACATTTTTGTCTTAAGGGCACCAGATGGTTTAAATTAAACTCTCTGCCCTTTTTTTTATTCTTCCAATACTTCCAAGACTTTTTTTAATTTATTTTTTCCTTTTTAAGTGGTTTTTGTTTCTTCAAGAAAAATCCACACTCTTAACCCTCTCCTGATATTTATCTCCTTTTCCTGAGAGGAACTAAAGGGTTAAGACTTTTTGGAAGTTGGGCGCAAAACAAAACTTGTTTTTATATAACTTAATTTTTTTTTTAATTTTTTTTTTAAATTTTTTTTTGTAACCGTTGAAATCTTCAGGAAGATAAAAGGAGAAGACCTCGGTGCCAAGAATCAAGCATTCCAAGTGGGTAAATATTTCCTTTTCTACTTACATGCCAGTGTTTGCTGCTAGTATTAGGTCTGTTGATTCAGGATGTTTTTATTTTGTAAGGTTTTTATGCTAAACTAGGTTTAGGTGATTGTATTAAAACTGTATGTTGCTTTATTTTTTTCTGTTCATTTGCTTTGATGATGATGAAGTAAGTCAGGGGGATCCATTCAGCACATATGTTTTCTATCACAGTTTCCTGCTCAGTTCCTATGTTTTCATACTTGTACAATAGGTGACTTCAATGTCTGCCTCTCTGGTCATTCCCTATCCAACTTTCTAGCCAGGAGTTTTCCTTTAAATGAGAACTACAATAGAATTTTTTCCCCATTTATAATTATTAGTTTCATTATCTGGTTTGGATTGTATTACACCTCTATTTTATCTATTTTTGTTTTTATTATATCTAAAAAAAATTTAAGCAATTGTCTGAGGGTCTACACTGCGCAGTCTAATTACCTCTCTGTCCAGTTTTCCAAAAAGTATGCTGAAACATGTCAGCACGTTTTCCTTAGTAGGGGCATCCTGGTTATTGTAGTTCCACAGTACCTAGCTCATGGTGAATTGCCTGCAAGAACATTAGTAGTCCTTAGTCCTGCCTGTTCATGTGTGATGGGGCCATTCGTGAGAATCTGAGAATACGTTATATCTCCCCTTTGCTCGTAGAGAGTCTCTACACCAGACACAAATAGTGTTTGAGAGAGAAGTACGGAAAGTGTTTGTAATAGAATGTTCCATGACTCCATTATAAACCCAGCCTGTAGGTGAACTTCTTCGCTGGGTCAGGCTCAGTAACTTGTTCTCCTCAAGAAGACTTTTTTTTTTTAAATCTAAAGTCTCCTCTTTGCACCTTTTATCTCTTTTAAGCTCTCTGATTATTCTGTATGTTTGTGCAGGTGCAAACTTCAGATGCCAAATATTGAAGGCAAAGAACTAAGGTGCTGCCTTACGTTCAGGTTTTTTTAGGCCGTTTTTGAAGCCAAAATCTAGAGACGGTATTAAGGACGGATATAACTTCTCGTTTTTGAACCCACTCATGGGTTTGGCTTCAAAAACTGTATCAGAAAACCTGGACGTGTGGCTGTACCAAAAGCCATGTACCTTAGACTAGCTGTTGTAGGACTGCAAGACCATCCAGAAGAGCATGGAACCATCTTTGGTCTAGTGGTTGCAGGCTTCTTTGGATGTTTTTGTAATGCCGTTATGTGATTCCTTTCTTTATACAGTTCTGAGGATTTAAACTCCTGATGTTACACTACTAAACTGTGAAGGTGGCTACCTTACAAAGACACCAAAAATAGTAATGTCGCTGGTAGATGTCCCAGAAATTGGCAAAATATGTGCCAGTTTTCCAGTGTATACATTTTATAGAGTGTGACACATTGACATGTGTGATCCAACATCTTAAAACAAGATGAGCTAGTGTGGCAAAAATGTTCTCTGCACCCCGTGCACTGACGTGGTTTGGAAATTTTGCCTGTAGGTGACGATTAGTTTCCGGCAAGTCCTCATCTCCAGGTCTTGCTCATTCAGTCCTCGGTCCATTGTTTCTATCCGTGTGTTACAAATGTGTCTGATTTGCAGTAAATAATTAGATTAAATGCTGGCGTTCCACATACGTCGATAATTTGTCTTGCTTATCTCAACCTGTTGGCTGAAGAGATGGTGCCTGTGAAACCTTTACAGTTCTGTGCCTCAGGGTGACTTTACGGTGACGTCTCAGTACCTGGGCGCCTAATTAGAAAACTCTATTACGTATGTTTGCTTCATGCAGTAATTTACTTTCATGGCAGATTATATGTTTCATTGTATGTGTTGCTGGAGAACATATGGGGATTTGAGCATTGAAAGTTTGTCATTTTCAACGATTGTCCATATGCGAACAGATGGGTTTGGTTGTTCCCAAGTACGTGATTGGTTTTAGTCCAAGCCTGGTACATAGTTAAATCTGTGTGGCTAAAGTCCCAAAAATTTGTCAGCCAATCCTGACAATATTGTTAGGATCTATTGAAAATCTAATGACTACTGGGACCGGTAGATGGTCTTCTGCTGTCAGATGACCATGCATCTTGCAAGCCTTTAACCTATTCCATTCTTGATCTCTCATTGACTTCAGTTCCACCAGCAGATTTTTATCCTTTCCATCAAAATAACAAGCACATTGGCCAAGTCCAATCTGCATGTTGATGGGCAGTCAAGGGTGATGACTGTCAGACATTCATTGAGTCAACCTTCAGTCTTGCTCACAGCAACACATACCCCTTCCTTGTTATTTGTTTCTCCTGTTTACTTGCTTCAGGGTTTAATATCATGGCCACGTTGTAGTTTCCTGCAACTTGCCCAAAGCCTTTTGTCATAGTTCCTTGGGGTGGCACACAATGGGCTACCATAACACAACTGCTTCAGGCAGTAAGTCCGCGCAGTCGCACATCATACGAATGTTGTCCTTCAAAAATGATCACCAAATGTCAACATCAAGGAGATCACAGGTTTCTATATAGAATTTTTGTAATGGGACATTCGGCAATGCTCTGATGTCCACCAAAAGCTTAAAACATTGGCCTAAAACATATAGGAAACAGCTTGATTGTATGCAATTAGAGATGTGCATATTTAGAGTACGTGTTAATTTGGAACTTAAGACATGGTTGTATATGGAAGGGTTGTTTGTTTTTCAGGTCTAACTGGCTGTTTTGCAGGGTTTCCCTGTTCCAAATAGGCGACAATAACCATCTGCTTTCATGACCAGCCTTTGAAGTAGCCCTGCTGGATAGAAACATAAGGTTAGGTGTGAAGAGGCTGTAGGCCACATGATCTAGCCATGAAATTGTTTTCCCAGGTGGTTTGGCAACCCATGGAAATATTAGATTTCCAGATGGACTGTCCCTAAAACTGACCAAGCGAGGACTCGAACATGTAGCTACCAATCTGTTGTGGCCGTGGGTAATTGAGTTTTGGTTTTGTTTGTTTTTTAATACATACATACATTCCTAAATACTTTAAATGAGACTTCCTTTTGGGTGGTTTCACACACACATTTAAAAAAAAAAAAAAAAACGGTTTTGGTGCCATTCCTTGAGCCAACACCAGACGTGGATCCATCGGAAAGGAGAAGTAGAACTCCTTCATTTATATTTCCCCTTCCTTTCGAATTCACTTCTGGATTTGGCTTAAAAGACTAGATTAAAAAATGGTTTCTGTTGGAGTGTTTGTGACTTCCTTCTAGATCAGGGTTAGAATTTGCAGTAGGACTCTTAAAGGGGTTGTCCACTCCTGATCAGCAGGGGTCTCACACCCCGCACTCCCCCCTAGTTCTTCTGCAGAACTAGACAGCTCCGTCCATTGCGTGGTAGACGGAGCTGGTTACTGCCATATTGACTTCAATGTGGGCAGCGCGGCAGTGACCAGCTCAGTCCACTACACAATGGATGGAGCTATGTAGTTCATGAGCCAGGGCTCCAGCTGATTGACGGGGATGTGAGGTATCACACTCCCAGTGATTAAGCTTTTGATCCGGAGCTTAGGCCTTCGGTATAAAAAGCCTAGAAAAGCCCCATAGATCCTTCTTATGCAATTATGAACAGTCAAAGATTTCCTTTTTCCGTGCTTGGCACTGGAAATTTAATAAAACAATGATTGGGTAGTATTGATTAGGGGAAGGCTGAGGGTTTAAAGGGGTTCTCCGAGATAGTTTTATGGATGACCTATCCTCTGGATAGGTCATCAGTAACTAATCAGTGGGGGGGCCTGAAACCTAGGACCCCCGCCAATCAGCTATTTGAGAAGGCCCCTGATGAAGCCCCACATATCCATTGTGGCAATTCGTGGGGGGCTTAGACTCGCAGCATTCTGAAGAGATCCTCACACTTCTTAATTATTCTTTCAGGTCGTCATGTTCATTTGGGATTACATTTAGTAATGCTATATTTGATTCTTGACTTTTTTTTTTTTAATGGTCAACATATTATTTACTTTCGTTCAGTGTATTAAATAGTATTACCTGGACCTCTTGTTAATGGTTGTATCATAAACTGTGCTGTGAGGGGAGGTTCTCCTCTTATGCATTTGGGATCTCTAGTTCTCTGCGGTGTTTTAATAGTTTTTATTCAATCCAATAAAATTGTATACCTTTTATTGTTTGGTGTGCGTCTCATTTTGGCATGTACTTGTTAATGTGTTTCATTTGAGAAGGCGCTAGCAGTAGTGCCGTAGCCTTCTCACAGCTTTCCCTAGGTCATGTGACATCACGCTCATCGGTCACATGGCTTAGGTGCTGCTCAGCCCCATTGAAGTGAATGGGACTGAGCTGTGATACCAAGCACAGCCGCTATCAATTGGACGGGGCCGTGCTTGGGGAGTAGAGAGAAGGCTGCAGCGCTACTGCGAGTTCAGAAAGAGTTAATTTGGCATGGACATTGGTGGTATATCTATTGCAACCCCTGACAAAATAAAATGATGGCAGTCATTTCAGCTCAGCTTTTTTAGGGGGACTCATGATGGACCATTGACCGTAGTGGGCTGACCCACTTTGGCCTTCGAAGATAGTCAAATGAAGCTGACAGGAGATGAAGTGGCATGAAACCTTCATATTAGCTGTTGGGTCACAGTGGTTGAACACCAACTAGTGCCCACGCTGAGACAATTAGTAAGTTCAAATGCTTGAACTTGTAGTTCATTATCCATTTCTGTATCCGTGACCATGTTGTTGACTGATTCCACATCTGTCAAAGAATGGCCATAATCCTAAGTTATGTCTCAAGGCCTGTTTAAAAGGTAAAACGTTGACTTGTAGGATAGCTGCTTACCAACTGGTGGCATGAGGTCCGTACCCACCGCACCTACGTTACAAGTCTAAACTGCTGACATTTGCATGCCATGTGATAATTTTATTATTGTCATAGTTCATTTCTTTGAAGCCGTTGACCATAAAGGGTGCAGTTTATTAAAATATAGTGCACCAATAACCGGCATTGATCTAGATGAGCTGGAGTGTATTGCCCTAGAAGTGTGACATCAAGGCATGGAGCTGTAAAGTTCTGGTGGAGCCAGTTAAGAAGCTATCATCAACATATTATTACTGTTGGGCTATGCCTGTTATTCAGATGATAATGGCTAAATGAGAGGTTGTGTGTGAATTGTATTGATTTTTCATCTGAATGTTTACGTAAAACATGTAATATGTTCTCTTCAGAAGGACTTGATAGGCCCACCACCAATCTTATGGGCGGAAAAATCATACCCTGTAAATCCTGGTGCCTACTGGTGTCACCACCAGGATAGCCGACATAGCAGCTGCTATGGGGCCTCAGTAATTTAAGGCATATGGGCAGTTTGAGATGTATATGGGCAAGGACAATGGAAGAGTGCATTACTTTTTGCATTATTTCCATTATTTGACATCACTGATTCATTTCTCTACATCACCATATGTATTATCTACTATTGTGATACCACTATGATCCTTATCACTGTATTATGACACCATTGAGAACATTATGCCCGTGCTGTAAAGAGCACTTTAAACGGGCGAGAATCTTAAAGATCTGGTGGTGCAACTGTACCACCGATGAACAAATAATCCAATCGTTCGCTTCCTTCCCGATAATCTGCTGCTCTGTCGTCCCATGTAAAGGGACCTCATGGTTATCTCACCATTGTGAAATTACTGTGTGCATTAGGAAAACCAGCATAATTATAAGCTTCTCCTATTCTTGTTGGTGAGGCGCCCCATTCTACGTTTTGCTATGGGACCCGCATAGTTCCTCCTTGAGCCCCTGGTGGTGCCCCAAGTACATTCCAGTTTTTCCTGCATGCTAAATATAGACGTTTGGTAATTGATAATCTAGTGTTTACTAATAACCTGCACGTCTGGAAACATAAATTATTTGATTGTCGCAGGCTGGTGCCATCTGGCTGCTGGATTTTTTTTTTTCTTTTTGCCTTGCAGGTGTGTACAGTAATAAGAGCATATCAATGTGCATTTCATAGCTTGCTGCTTCCAGGCTTTCAGTTCTCTTTGTTCTCGCCTATATGCGTTGTTAATGGACGCCTCGATGGATAACTATAAAACGAACATGCAACAAAACATTCTAAACTACTAATTATATAATTGAGGGACAGGGTTATATAGGCACAAGAGCCAGTAAGACACAGATATAGAGATGGGGCCCTTCAGTAGACATCAAAGGAGAGTGTCCACCTTTGGACCGTCTATCCACCCATCTCTGCTGACATGTCTGTTTTACTAATTACTGGGTTATATTTTCTCATTATGCCATTCCTCTTTTTATTCCTCCTAGAAATGTATGCATAAAGTGACAACTGGGTATTACTAGTTAGGGGTGTCTGGGTGTCTCCCTACACAGTCTTACATTGTTCTGTCACTGGCAGATGGTATAGCAACTTAGCCCTTTGATAAATTAAAAGTGGTAATACCCAGTTGTCAATTTATTCTAAAATTTCTGGGAGGAGCACCATAATTCAAAGAAAAGTTGCTTCATAATTCATATTTCATGTGCAAGTATTTACTTAAAGGGAACCGGTCAGCTCTGAAACACCCTCCAAACTAGAGTAAGCAGTGTATAGTGTAAGTGACATCAAGTCCGGTTATGTAATTTTTATCTTCATACTCACTTGCATTCAGACGCTGTGCTCTGACAAACCTGCAGATAAATGCACTCAGTGGACTCCAGTGCTCACTCATATAATGGAGAGGACTCAAAGAAGAGTCCTGTGAATGTATTTTACTGCCGGTTTGTGGGAGCACAGCGTCCGAATGGAAGTGAGTATGAAGATAAAACTTACATATTCGGATTCAGCATCACTTACATTATACACCGCTTACTCTAGTTCAGGGGGTGTTTCGGAGCTGACAGGTTCCCTTTAAGCAGCTATGTTGAGAGCTGGTAAATGCTCTTTAAGAACCTGCCAATTATGGCATGGTCTACGGGTGGAAGTTGGCCGGACTGGCGCTTCTTTATTCGCTGATCATCTCTTGGCCCTTTCCTCACATCCATGCTGAGAAATGAATCTCGCCAGAGATGTTGTGCATACTCCTGCCCTCAGTCTAAGTAAACTATATAGTTGGCTGTCCATCAAGGATAGATCTCGAGCATTTCAATGGTTTCCGAACCAGTTTTGGCCTACAGTTCTCACGTTGTGGGCTGCTTTAGACCATGAAAGTCTGGAAAGCAATTTTCCTCAGGTGACCAGCCACTATGACCACATCCCTTCTTCTATGGATTAGCTGTCATAAATACCTATCAGGATAAAGGTAGTTGTACTTTCAGAACAAGTATCACTATGGTTGACATTTTGGTTGACATGGCTACCCAATTATAACATTCTGTATGCCCCATGAGTAAAATTTCCAAAATCCACCAAAAACCTTGTCATGGACCAATAATCTCATCCAGACTGATTTAAATGCTGAAGGAAAACTATTCAGCAATGTCAGGCCAGCTGATGGATGTTTCCCAACTGGGCAATTGGTAGCAATATGTGGTTCTTGGTCCACTGAGGCCTCATTCAGACTTTCGTGTCCATAATAAGATGATCAGTGGTTAATCCGTAAAGATGTCCATGAAGAATCCGTATTTGGTCTATGTCTGTTTTTTTTCCCCTCCATGTGTCATCCGGGTTTCACGGACACTGCTAGGCTGAAAATTAGTTTCCAGAGCATCTCCTAGCAATGACCTATGAGAACCATGAACCAAACACGGATTGCATCCATGCTATATCTGTGGTTTTCACAGACCCAAAGACTTTAATGTGCGTGACAAATTAGGACATGCTTCCGTGGTGTCAGTGGAAAACCACTGATGTGTGAATACAAACATTACAGTCAATGGGTGCTGTCCACGGAAAACACAGATGGCACTGACATATGCCTGTCTGTTGGCAGAGGCAGATGTTATTATGCACTAGCGGTGGTAAGGATGGCATGGCATTACCAGAATGTGGTACAAGGGTCAAAACCATATCACTGGCAGTTAGTACTTATGAGCTGCTTGCGAATTTACAGACTTCTCTTTGTATGTTTTCTGCAAATTATTTTTGGAGCTGGCATTGGAAAATATTAATTTCTCAGCATTGAATAACACATCGCTCATAACCCAGTTAGGTTTTTATATTTGACAGAGTAATATTAATACTTAGTTCAGCCGCTGGCGTCTGATTCCAATAATGTCTGCGTTAAAGGCATATACAGTTTTCTCACAAGGATTTTTTTTTCTTAGTGGATTTTTTTTCTTAGTGCAGGGTGGACTGTCACAATGTATCTCTGGTGATCTCGTATTGTTGTACCTACAGTCATCATGTTACAAGACCTACCATGTTGACCTAGAGCAAAACAAAAAGTTAAAATAGGAAGTCCAAATTCCTTTGTACTAGTATTAGACGTATGGTGTATTAAAACTTGATATTTTGATGACTTCCATAGGAAATATCAAATTTTAAGGTGTGTCTCAATGGGCTACGAAGACCTATTGTGCTCTGTTTCTATTGTCTCTGTGTATTGAACCTTCTGGTGGTGCGAGGGATCTTCTTTAAACTTACAAATGTAATCAAAGTGATAAATGGCCCAAGGGTCATTGAAAGTGGTTTAGGCTACTTTCACACTAGCGTTTTTAAATTCCGGTATTGAGTTCCGTCATAGGGGCTCAATACCGGAAAAAAACGCTTCAGTTTTGTTCCCATTCATTGTCAATGGGGACAAAACTGAACTGAAGACAACGGAATGCTCCTGAAAGCATTCCGTTCCGTCTTCAGACCACAGAACAAACCGTAGCATGCTGCGGTTTGCTCTCCGGTCCAGGCATCCGCACCAAGACGGATCCGGAATGACCCCCAATGCAAGTCAATGGGGACGGATCCGTTTGGTGTGGACACACCAGTAATCCGGATCTGTCCTCCATTGACTTGCAATGGGGGGTCATTCCGGATCCGGCTACAGAGATAGATACATACATACAAACATACACATACATACTCACATACTCCAGGCACGCCGGCAGCATGTCTTCACGCGCCTCCTGCGCGCAGCTATGACGTTTCCCCACTGTGCCCAGCAGAGGGCGGTGTGGTGAATCGTCATCACTGCGTGCAGGAGGCGCATGAAGACGTTCTGCCAGCATCCCTGGCTGGAGTATGTATGTGTGTGTGTGTGTGTGTGTGTGTGTGTGTATGTATGTATGTATGTTTGTCTGTGTCTTGTTCCAATGTGTGCGTTAACATGTGTGGGGCCGGAGCGCACCCTTTAGGTGCCGGATCCGTGCTGCCGCTAGTGTGAAAGTAGCCTTAGAGGGAAACCCTTCTGTCCTGTGTGGGGGCCTGGTTTGATCCTTGCTATGGGGCCCTTACTTCTCTATGTATGCCACTGAATACAGACATCTATATATAGCAGATTTCTCTAGGATTTCCGACTCCATCGTAGAAATCTTAAGTCAGTGGACTTATGTAATTTGTTTCTGGCAATTTTCATGTCTATGGTGCCTTTATATTTGTAAAATGTGCCTCCTATATTTTAGTACGTTGCTACTTTAGACTTGGAATGTAATACTAATGTCAGCTGGTGTGTCTCTGTTGGCCTTAAGACCGACCCTTTGATTTAATGGTTAGTATCGGCCTGTCTAGGTGAATTCAAATCATCTTTTTTTTATCATTTTGAAGCCTTGGCGCTCTGTTTATTGGCTTTCTCTGGAAGACCAGACTCCAATCTCCATCAAGTTCTCTGGGAGGCAGACCTATCTAACCTTATCTTCTGCAATTTTAATGTCGATGTAATAATAATCAGGAACATGAGGGAAAGCAGATGATCCCACTGGAATAGGCCATCACTCAGCAGTTAAGATGTTGTCTGAGTGGTTTATGTATCTCTTGATACTTGACGTGCCCTGTGATCAATTGAGGAAGTCTGTCGTCCTTGTTTGACATGTTTAGTTTGCCGTCTTCCTGGCTGTGCTGTTCTTTCTTTTTATGGAACATTTATGCTAAGGGAGAGCTGACTAATGGTTTGAAAGGATTGTCCAGGGTCACAACAAAAACATGGTTTCTTCCTTCCAGAAAGAGCACCATATTTGATGTTTTACATGAACATGGTAAACCATTTTGTAGGCCATAAGGAGAGAAAGATTGAGCAATCCTTGACTGTGATGGTGTTCTTGGATCCATTTGTCTTGACTTAGATTGTGTTTGTTCAGGAACATGAGGAGACCTGCTCGGATTTTTTAAGATATGATATTTTCAAGTTTTATACATGCTGGCTAAGTTGAAGAACATTGCTACATGATGTCCTCCAGTCCATATAATGATGCTCTTCGTACATTACTGGTTTCACCCGTTTAGCGATATCTGTGGGTAAACAATAGCTGCTTTTTAATTGGCAGCACTTTACAAATTCCATGTGTACATCAATTCTGTCAGATCTTTTAATATCGTTAAAATAAAATATGCCCTAAAGCCCTTTCACCTCTATTTACCACATGACCATCTGTGCAGCTGCACCACATGTCCAAATGAGATGTGAGCTGTGTTGATGATTGATGGACGTTCAATCTAATTGCTGTGTATGGAGATACGGTGAATTGTCCATGTCCGTGAGAATAAGTTTAGACACCTGCAAAGCTTCTAATTGGTCTACTTCTGGATCAGCATGGTAGAAATTATCATAGTTGGTCGGGTCTGATGTGTTAAAGGGATTATTCTTTGAATAATGTAAAAAATAAGACTCCATATAGTACATGCCAACCTCTTTCTAACAAACTTAGAACCAGCCATGTACCTCACATGGATCCAGAAATCTCCTCATTCATTGTTCCAATTGCTCTGCCTGATATGTCAAGCTGACCGCTCAGGATGAGTGTTCTTTCTGCTGAAGGTCAAAAGGCTTGTCCTTTCTGCTGCAGATCTCTCCCAATCACAGCTCAGTAGGCAGTTAAAGGATTGAACTGAGCATGTGCATCCACCACAGTGAGGTGGACAGAAAAATAAGAAAAGGAACAAACAGCAGGTGGTGCTATACAGATACATTTTATTGAATAACTCAGTGGCTATGCTAAATCTCTAATTACATGCAATTATAAAAGTATTCAGATCCAGGTGCTGGTTTGAAAACTGCTCAATATTTTTTTTCGTGGGACTACCCCTTTAAGTTCATTTTTGCCCACTCTATTACATGCAGTCACTGGTTGGTCAAAGCTGGGTAAATCCCAGTACACTGGTGCCTATACTTTTCTCTCATTTTTTCCTTTTTTTGCCTATGAATGTTGTAATTGTCCGAGCGACTAAAAGAAAAGTCAACTGGTTTCTGGAGTAAACTAAAACTGCCTCCCAAAATTCACATTATTTGGTCTACTTTATGGTATGGACCCATAGACCTCTAGTTGTCCCCATTATGTCTCTATAAAAAAGATCTGTTACATGACCATGTGCATGAGGCCCTATCTGACCATGCTTTTTATTAGACTGTTAAATTCTAAGAATTATTCTGGCAACTCTTTTTTTTTTTTAATTCCCCAATGTATAATCTCGCAGTAATTCATATCCGGCGAGACAATTGTTTTGTACCGTGTAGAACTTCCTTCGTTTCCTCTATATGCGACTCTACTTGCTGTCGGATATCGTCAGAGCATTTGAGAGAGGATAGTTTGACAGAAAGGTGACTTGAGGTCAGGCTGAGGAGGTCATAGTAGAAAGGAAGTCTTTCTTGTATAGCATTTAATGTGTTTTCTCTTTAGTCCTCAATCCGTAAAGACCATCTAAAATGTAATGCAGCTGCTTACTGGACAGCCGTATTTTATACTGTTTATTGCTAGCGAAGCCCTCATTTCTTTAATTCTTAGTCTAGAATTCACATTTTCTGTTTTGTTTTGGGTTTTTTACCTTCTGGTGGCAGTTTTGAGCTTTAGATTTTTTGTCCTGAAGTATTTGTTTCAAAGCAACCTATCTCTGTAGGCAGGAGAGGACTGGAAACTTAAAGTGGCCCTGGATAAAATACTAAAAGTTGCCACATTTTGTAGTTGGGTCCAAATTGATGAAAGGCAGGGCCAGCAATACTATATTGTGGCACAGTATACCACCCCAACAGAGCCAATACCACAGTCCATCACACAATACTGCCAGCAGCACAAAATACATCCCAAAAAACTTCCACTGGCCGGTTGTGAGGAGGGCTCAGGAGGCCCCCTGGGCATCGGCCCACCGGGAAATTTCCCTGTATGGTCTATGGCCAATCCGCCCATGTCTGTAGGTATGGACTCCAGCAGCCCACCTTGATCCTGTACAGTATTTCAAGTATTGTTGCCTAAGCTTGATGTACATTCTAGAACAATTAACAGAATACCCAAGATTTTTTAACACCCCCACCAGCAAAAGCAAAGTCCACAAGTAACACGTGGATTTAACTGCAGACTTGAGACCACAACATTGCCATCCCTTCTTTTCTCAAGATCTACTATAGCGATGCCACCATAAGCATTAGATGGTTGGCCAGTCCCACACAAGGACCACATGTATACTCGCTTTAACTAATGTCAATAGTTAATGTGATGCCTGAAATAGTAATTTTGTTTTGTATTTGTGATCCATTTTTGGCAAGTGGTAGTATATTCTATGTACGCTTTTTCAGCAGTACTATGACATTGAAAAGTTAGTACTGGTGCCTTGCAGCGCTGGGGTCCTGGGTTCGAATCCGACCAAGGACAACCTCTGCATAGAGTTTGTATGTTCTCCCCGTGTTTGCATGGGTTTACTCCCACACTCCAAAAACATACTGATGGGGACCTTAGATTGTGAGCCACATTTTGGGACAGCTTGATGCTAATGTCTGTAAAGCGCTGTGAAATATAGTTGTGCTATA
This sequence comes from Rhinella marina, assembly GCA_900303285.1. Classification (NCBI taxonomy): domain Eukaryota; kingdom Metazoa; phylum Chordata; class Amphibia; order Anura; family Bufonidae; genus Rhinella; species Rhinella marina. The sequence continues at coordinate 28,297 of ONZH01027181.1, forward strand.
TAAGTGCGTAAAATAAATAAATTGAGAATTAAGTGCAAAATATTGTCCTTCTTCAGCAGTCAGCAAAATGAGAGAAAACTCCTATACAGATGATCAATTTCAGTTTACTGCTGCTATGAGGGAAAGTTGTTATCTGAAAGATAATCCTCGTGATAATAGTAGGTTTCGAACTGGTATAACAGTATGACAACTCTTTTGTTCTATTGATAGGCCTAGATAAAGGTGTCCAAAAAAAAAGAAAAGCATTGCATTTATCAGTGTAATATGTAACAGTCTATTTGAGTCACCAGAGGGGGTCTCTCTCTAGTCGCACTGATGGTCTGACTTAGAGAGTTGAGTGTCTGCTATAAGTCCAAACAAAGGAAAAAATTAAAGAGCCATCCCCTCATTTTTTTGTAGAAAAAAAATATGACTGATGGAAATGTTCCTTCCAGTCTGTCTGAATTGTCTGCTGGTATGCAATAGATGGTCAGCCAATCCTGGTGAAATCATTGGTATATGTGTCTACAAGTAACCCGGTCAAATTTGTTGACTATTATTGTACATGCTTCAGATTGACCTCAGCCAGTTGTTGCATCTACTGCAAGTTGAATGTTGGACTTTGACCATGTTCTGGTATCTGTGTGGCATTCAGAAAAAAAATCTAAATCTTTGCCGAGACATAATCACAGTTCTATTCTTTTGTTTAAAACACATTATCGGCCTAATATGTTTCCTGTCTGTTCTTGCTCCACCTCACGTAGACTCGAGAAACGTTATTCCAGTTCTCTACCTTCCTACTTCTAATATGATCTATAGAGGTAAAGGTCCATTGTTGTCTATTGATCATGAGCCAATATAAAAGCTGATTTTACTGAAAATTGCCCATGTTCCTGGATTGTAAACCAGAGTATACAGAGTATTATACAGTTAAATGGTAGGTAGTGGATGGCCTTCTATGTGGTTATTCGTAGGAGCAGGCAACATCTGCTACCAATTGTGCATGTCCCATTGACTTTGTTTTTGTTGGGTTTGTTAGACAGTAGGATTGTGAATGGCTGGTCTATAACATGTTTGTCTCTTTTTTTATTATTTATTCAGGAACAGCGCGAGGCTCGTCTCCTCTTGACACTGGAGGCCTCATGGATTCCGTTGGCCTGCACTAGCCGAGTGGGGATGTTCTCTGGAAGGTCATTGCTTCTCTGGGGTGTCCTACTCGGCGCTGCTCTCTCAGCTGCCCGGCCCCCTTCCACCTTGTCAGACCAAGGTAAGTCATTGTTGCTCATTTGCTTTGTTTTATTGTCATTCAAAAGGAGTAGCAAGTAGTCATAGATAATCATAAAAGGTTGTTTTGTTTTTTATATAATAAATGCATTCAACTGTCTGAAGATGCCCGTTCATATTAGATGTAAGTTGGCCATACCTGACAATTTCAGCAGCAGGACCAGCCAACTATTTAATGTGTATGGGGTTGTCCCGCCTCTCCCCTAACTAATGATGGCATCAAAAGGTTTCTTTAAATATATCAGCCATAGCACTCATCCAACTTGGGGCTTTTGTAGGGTGTTTGTCCTGAATTTCAACACCAGATCCTTTTGTTCTGGCAGGCAATAAGCTGCCCCCAAAAATTTTAAGGCAGTGGCTCACTCCCCTCTCCTTATTTAAAAGCTATTTAGGGTGTATGGGCACCTTTATAATGCCCTTTCTCTTATATAGATGTGATAGAAACTGGGAATTTTGGCTTAACGTTGGCATCTGTGACACCAATGGACCAATGGAAGCTCAAAGATTGTAGTTACTATTATACGTGCTAAGGTCATAAATCATTAATGGTCGGATGATAATGGGTGGATCATTATGCACCTTCTTTATGCATTCCACTCACCTATGTTTGTCAATGGTGATGAAGGAAATTCTATCCCTGATGGCTGCCAAATCATATAGAGCAAAGCAAGTTTCCAGCCTTGGGGCTCAGATAATCCAGCACAGACTTCCTGTTTGGCCTTTGTCCCAACGAAGAACTTGTCTTCCTTTCCATAGCCCCAGGGTATCTGCACTCATCTTCTAGGTAAACACTCGGCATACCTCGCTGGCAGTCTCTTGTGAAGCTACCAGAACGCAGCCCCGGGTTACTGATCCTTCTATACACTGAAATAGATAGGTTTTCTTACAGACATCTGATGTGGGTGGATAAAAATTACAGTTTACATTGAAATGTTTCCTCTGTGAAATATCAGCCCAAGACAAGAATATGTACCGATACATAATGTAATAGTATCTTCTATGGACACAGGGAAATCTATGTGCTTTTAGGGACACATTGAGCAGATCAATGGTGCAAATACTGTAGAAGCCATGGGGGAAGGGTTTGCAAATACCCTAGTGAAAGGCCATGTAGGAGAAATGTAGATGTTGACTCATCCCTATGGCCAGTATTGGCCTCTGCAGGGCTACCTCTTTACACAGACTCTAGAGGCAAGTCAGGGCAGATCGTTTCACTGTTGTTTATCCAGTAAATGTTTCAGTGGCCCCCCTTTCCATATGTAAACTAAGTAAAACCTACACAACCAAACTTTCCATTGAGAAAATAGAAATCGTGGATGTACATTGCAGAATGCAATGTGAAAGGAGCATAATAAAAAAAAAAAAAGAGGCGCAAATTCTGCGCCCAAGGGGTTGGTTTGGCCGTGGTGTAACTAGAACCAGCACCAGAAGGCGCACCGTTCTCTATAGTCGCCTCGGCTTCCCATGGGCTTGTGTGATCCTTCTGTAGTTTTTGCATTACATGATAAGCATTTCTGAGCAGTAGAGACCATTCCCAATACTCTCTTCTAAAATATGTTCTTGCATATACTTCTTCTTTCTGGCTGAGAACATCTGGTTTATCTCTTCTAGAATTCCTGACCATAACTCACTTCACCTACAGAGCTTCAGTGTTAAATACTGTTCCCCATAAGCCATACAGTGTCTCACAAAAATGTATTATGCTAGTTAGTTCTGCTTGATAAATCTTCATTTATTTACCACAATTTGACGTCCACCTGGGGTTACATTCCCACCAACCTCTTTTGTCCAGGTCACTTAGCACTCTGTATCTGGGACAGTAGATGTTCCTGGTTAAAGATTTGCACCTCTAAACCAAGAAGTTCATGATTCCTAATAAAAGACGTTGGCCGTCCAGCAATCATTAGCTACAGTGTAAAGATTGACTTGTATGTAGAACACTTTAACATTTCTGGATAACTGTACTCTACTTGTATAATACTAATATTCAGCTAATTAAATGAGGTATATTGAGTAGCCTCGAGTAAAGTCTTGCCCTGTTCCAACTTTGATCATGGGATTAATATAGGTGACGTTGACGTATGTAGCCTTTCATGACAGATGTATGTTAACTTGGTTGTATGAGGCATCAGTTAAAGGGGTTCTGCAGTTTTTAAAAACTGATGATCTATCCTCTGGATAGATCATCAGCATCTGATCGGCGGGAGTCCAGCACCCGGGGCCCCCGCCGATCAGCTGTTTGAGAAGGCAGCGGCCATCAATAGGCCATCAATATCTGATCGCAGGGGTTCAACATCCTACACCCCCCCCACCTACACAGTTCTGTCCATTATGTTGTAGATTTAGACCAGTTTCAGCCATTGTTGGGTACAGTTGTTGACAAAATTTGTGAAGTCATTTGTGTCCTAGGCCCAGTCTCAGTCTGCCCAGATCACAGATAGAACCAGAGATTGATCAGTGATTATGGAAACCTTAAGATACAAACATATAAGCAAAGTCGCATGAACCTGCTGATTTCTTATGTGTATAAGGTTGTACTGAATGGCTAGTTTGACACTATTGGCAGAGATCCAGCAGGCTGTTCACATTAACTATAAAGGGGACCGGTGGAGATCTGGCCGCATTCTGGCAAATATGGCAAGAATAAGCCGGAAGAAAAGCGCTGCGGGCTGGACGGAGCCTTACAAACCTGCTGGATCTTCGCCGCAAGTGTGAGACTGGCATAAATCTGATTATGTCTATAAGGTATGTGGCAGCAGAGTACTTCACACTGAATCGTACATTCATGTGTTTAGAGAGATGAGGAGGAATAACTGTAAGCCAATAGCTGTGGACGGCGTACAGCCAGTCATACGGTGTTATGTTGTCCATACACATGTGAGAGCTGTCAACCTAACCACCATCACTCGTGACCCCTCCATTCATGATTATCTTGGCCAAGCCTGGATCCCTATTGACTATAATGGGTTATGACGGCTTTCGGACAGACAAATACAGCTGTGTGCAACTATACCAGATACGGTAAACTCCAGTAATTTGTTCTGTGCTGGACTACCGGGTTAGTTTACTGCATATGTAAACCTAACCTTGTCTACTTGCTCAGTTTATAGCATAAATCTTTAAGCTATATGGTCTGTGAAAAATTTAGATTTACATTTTTGTTGTGATGACTGAATTATCCTCCTATTGACCAGATTTATGGATATTAAAAAGGGCCTACTATAGGGGTAATTCTTACCCTACCACATGCGTGTGAGTGATTTATAATAGCTCTTGCTTCAGCCTGTGCTTAGAATGAGAGGCCTGTCTCCAGCACAGAGAGGAAGTAGATTAACATATATAAACAGTCATTTTGACCCACACACTTCATTAGCCAAAGGGGCCAGAAACATTTTTGTGCTGCCTCAACAAGAGGCACTGAGGAAGCTTTTGTGTCTGGGCTTGTGAGGAAAGGGGGGGAGGGGGAGCGAAAGCTTCTCAAGAGGGGTGAGGGGGAAAAAAAAATCACACTTTCGTGAAGGAGGAGGTCAGAGGCCAACTGGAACAGCTGGGGTCCTATGTTGTATGTTTTTTCTTCCCTCCTTCAGGAATTAATCCCTCTTCTGAGGAATAAAATCTTTACTCACCAGAGTTGAAAATATAAATCGCTGAGCCGTGCAGCACCTTCCTGACCTTTCCTGAGACAATTATTTCCTGACCATAGAGAAGTTTAGTAGCTTTGCATGATTATAATCGCTGAGCATCCTCTTACATTTTATGTATTGCTTTGCACTATGAACTTATTTTGAATTTTCCCACGATTCCTCGCCATCTCTGCATGTAGACTGAACAGACATGAATATATTAGGATTTGCTTAAGAAGCAATTCCATAATATAGCGTTACTAGTAGAGATGAGCAAGTCGGTCAAAATTTGAATCAGTTGACCGATTTTTAATTCAGGCCTGAATCGTGCCCCAGTTGGCCTGAAATCTCCTGGGACTTTTTTTTCCTCTCTCTAGACTCTAAATTTTACTTTTTTTTCTCCCTCTCTCTACAAAATTTTCCCAAATTGAATCGCCAAAGATTCCGATGCAACTCAAATTGTTAGAAAATTCAGGTAGAAGAAGTTCATATTATTAATACTATCTTGATTTCAATTGTGCATTGTCGCAAGCACCCAACCCAACAGTATTTGTCTGCTTACACACTGGGTGTTTAGAGGATGTTCCACTAGCTATTCCTTCCAATCCCCCTCCCCCATACACATGCATGCTGAGCTAATGGGGACAACGGAGTTAGCCACTGCCAGACCCATGGGTGGCTGCTGATCTCCCCTGAGAGTATAAGGATTGCACAAGATGGGAAATCAAAAGCCCGATTATTCTTTTCCCCATCATTTGCTGTCCAAGGAAAGCCAGGACACACCAATGCACATAACATGGTTGGCTGGTCCCTCCAGAATTTTCAACTTGAGTCAGCTTTATTCTGATGTGTATGGTCACCTTACATTGAGACATTATCTTGTTCTTGGATCAGTGGTGGTTTCTAAGGTTTTCCCAACTCACCAGACCCTGTAACATTTACATATCCTTTGCCACAACTAAATGATAACTAACTTTGATTATTACTTATGTAATCACCTAATGACTAACTTAAGCAGTTGGGTTCCAAAGTTTCTTGACTTGTCTGTGCTAATTGACCCTGGCAAATGTTGTTTGACTTTTATTTCTGAGAACATGAGAAGCCAAGTGGAAGAGTGCAAACCAGTTTATCATGTCTGCAGCATTGACACTTCCTATGTGATGCACATTAGTGATAACGTTACTTTTTGGAATGGATGTTATCAGTATTTGTCAAGCACAAAAGGAAACAATAAAGATAAGGATGGAAGTGGAATGGTGTAATAATGGAGGTCTGGCTGAAGATGATGCTGCACTTACTTATACAGATTTGTTCCTGATTCGTTCCAAGATTATTGGTTATCTGGAGGCTAATCAGCAAAGATGATTTATCCAATAATCCAGAGAGAAAAATTTTATGACCTTTTGATTAGAAAAGCCATACAATTTTGGGTTCAGCCACTGGGATTCACACTAATCCTCAGAATAGATAGAGAAGGAGGTGGTGCATGGGTTCACTCTCCATCTGAATGGCATCTATGGAAACCATACAATGAATTGAACAAACTTCCATCTGTCCTACAACTAATGATGGTAACACAACAGTAGTTTTGGAGAGGAAACACCTCAAGAAGTTTAGTAGCCCACAATCAAATACATGGGTAGATTCGTCACAAATCATGTGATCAGTTAACATTAAGTGGACTTCTCCTGGAGTAGGGAAGGCCATCAATGTGTGACCGATGAGGATTAGACACCTTGACAACCCACCAGGCAAGAGATAGAAAGGTTTCTGGCACTCTCCAGGGACAACGGCTTGTGTGTGCCTAACATGACCATTCTCTGGATTCCCCTTCATACCGCTGTACCCCCATTTTCCCTAATGATCACACATTGATGGCCCATCCTTATTCATGTGTGGAGAGGTTGGCTTTCATTAAAGAGATGCAGTCATTGTATGGGGACTTATGTCCAGGCAATGGCTCATGGGGGAAAAAAATGTGCAAATTGATGTTCCTTCAGTAAGAAGAAAGCTCGTACCACTGTCTTGTTTTGCTAATATGAGGTGTTTTTCTAATTTCTGGAGGATACCTAATTTGCATATGTGTGGGGTTCAATTGTTTTTTCATCAAAAGGAAGTCGCCTGTTCTAAGCACCCAAAATGTCTATGAACATATCATACAGAAATTCTCATACATAGGTAATAATATTAACATACTGTCGAGTGATCCCTGTTTTTGTAAATTGCTCATTACCTGTAAGTGCACCTCTGTACCTTTTTTTAGCTGTTTTTTTTTTTTGTTTTGTTTTTTTTTGTTTAGCCCAATTAAGTGCAAAGATAATCCACGTTTTGTATAATCACTTATACAGATGCATCTGTAGTCAAGCACTGGGGCTTGTATGTGCAGAATTAATGAATCACCTCCCCCCCCCCCCCCAACCTCTAGCAGACAAAGGGTGTTTGCTTGTCCTAGAGGTATTTCCTGGGTCAGGATGGATAAGGGATTTAAGTGTTTAACAAGAAAACACTTTTTTTTTTTTTTCGACTTTTTCTTAAGGGAAAATAGTTTTGGGGAGATTCCAAGATGTAATTAGTTACTAGCAATTAAATGATATTTATCCCAGCATGCATATAAATAATGAAGTATCATTTGTGGAATTGGCACTTACAAGCCAATTTTATAGATACGTTGTACTGTCTCTCCGTAGACACATTTCAGTAAACATTAGTGTCTTCAAAGGGATATAACATTGCCTATAATAATTTACACTGGAAAATTCAAGTTGTATGTTTTTTAGGGTGAGTATTCCACATTACTTTGTAGTACTTTTATTCATTTTTTGCTTATTTTAATTATTTTTAAGATTTGTATTTTATAAATTTTTAGTATGATAGTTTTGTTTTTCTATATCAAAAATCTAAACCCGGTCCTAAACCTAAAAATTGGCTATACGTGACTGATGTATAGTCAACATATTTGGTGCCTCCCACTCTAGTACGCTGTTGGATTCCTTTTCAAGATGGCCACCACAGTCTCAGACTTTTCCATGTAGAGCACTGTAGGACAGACTAAGACACATCCACCCACCTCTTACATGCACACATACTGCCCTCAGATGAACAAGCTGTGATGACGAAGGTGGTGTGTTATAGTTACGTAGTATGGTTGGAAAAAATATGTCTCTCAGATTCAACCAAGGAATGGGAAGGGTTGTGGGGAGCCATAATTCTATACATTTCCTTCCGATTTCAGTGGAGTTGTTGGCAGGCCTTAAACTTGTCTACAGTGCTCTGCATGGGGATGTCTGAGATGGTGGTGGCCATCTTGAATAGAATACAACAGGGACCAGAACAGAGGGCACCAGGTATACCACAAGGCATGACGCATGTATAACCAAATTTTAGGTATGGACTGGATAGATACTTTAATGCATAATGGGGTCATAAGTGGTGCCGAGTGGTGATGACCTCCAGTACTGTTTATGTGCAGTCACTTTTGTTATCCCGAATGTGTACAATTTGATTAGCCCAGCAGTCTCTGAGACATCCATGATCGTCCAGTAGTACACAACGAAAGAAAGCAAATGAAGTATAGCAAACAAAAGGACAATTCATTGAAGGCTCGTTGGGCTACAGCATATTCCTATAGACATTGGGTGCCGTATTAGAGCTCAGATAATATGCGGAACTGGTAATATCCTTAGCTTACATTTCCTGTGTGTATTAAACCAATATTTTAAAAAAACCTAATTGACTAATGTCAGTAAAGTAAGTTATCTGCCAGATTTTTTTTTTTTTTTTTTTTTTACACTTACCATGTACCACACTTGGGCTTTTGTAAGCTTGCCTTTGGCCCTGTAAAGATCTTTGCAGTTTTGCATCATATATAAGATGTGCAATAGTTATGGTAATTCTTGCCAGTTTTATCAAAGTTTTTAGGTCCTTTATTTTCTACTAAATTTTGAAACATCTCTTGTATGTCTTGATCTCATTTTATGCATCTTTCCAGATGACCTAGCTGCAGGTTTAACCCTGTGTTTTGTGATGAGTAACATATAAACATACGCTTTCCTGTCATTGAAAGGGGGATTAAAAAGGTGTTACGTGGCTGAGTGCTTTTGCTTTATTCCTGCTCTAATATGTGGGAAACTTCTGACCCCCCATTCCTCTGCTAAGGTTTTGGGATTAGGGTACCCACGGGCCTTTTTGTATGCTTCAGGAAGGAGAAGGGAAAAATCTGACTAGGTCCCATTGGCGTTTCCATGGAAACCAGCCAGTGCCTGCTGCTTAGAACCATTCACTAAGCTTTTGTCCTAGTTAGGCTTTGTTTAAGGCCTTTATGGCTAAATCTCCATCAGCATCAGCTTAGCTAAAGTTTGCATCCCATGCTTTGCTTTATTTGCATTTGAAAGCACCAATGTTTTCAACTTTTTTTCCTTTTTTTTTTTTTTTCTTCAAAACATGTTGCGTCAGTTTTCCCTCAGTGTGTATTACTAAGGATTCCTTCCATGTGCTGTATATATAGCCATAAATAAAGCTTTTACTTTCCTAGTCCTTTTCCTCACTCCCGTTCCTGTTATGTATACGTGTGTGTGTGTGTATACGTGGTGCATGCGTGGCCGCCCTCCATTTATATCGGAGCACTGAAAATAACGGAGCACTGACTTTTTCAGTCAGCCACATAGAAGTTAGTGGCGTGGTGGCCACACTTGCGAGGTGCATACAAGGGGCTCAGCTATTTTTGGCACTCCCGTAGGAATAAATGGAGGGCAGTGCGCCCTTCGGCACTGCAATTATAGGTGTGGGTCTCACCTCTGGGACTCGCACCTATCAGACACATGCAAACGATATTGCCCCAATGTCTGAGATGGGAATACCCCTTTAACAAAACTGTAAAGGAAAACTGGCATAGTTGCCCATAGCAACCAATCAGATTCCATCTTTCATTTTTCAGAGCTCTTCTAGAAATTGAAAGGTAGAATCTGGTTGCTGTGGGCAACTAAGCCAGTTTTCCTTTACACCAGCTTTGATAAATCATCCCCACAGCATATACACACATTGGGGGACATTTATTAAGACCAGCGTTTTCCACACCGGTCTCAAGTTCCTCTGTGCTGCAGGAGTAAACGCCAAAGTTATGTAGAAGCGCAGGCCTCTACATAAGTTCGGTGCTTCCTCTGAAAGGCCGTAAAACAGGCTTAAAGGGGTTTTCCAAGACTTTAATACTGATGACCTAGCCTCAGCGCAATACCAAGTGTGTCCACTATACAATGTACCAAGCACAGCTTCGGTACATCACAGAGAAGTCCACAGTGATCACAGGAGCACCGGTGCCTTCTCAAACAGCTGATCGGCATGGGTCCCGGTTGTCGGAGCCCCACTGGTCAGATACTGATGACCTATATAAAACATGCTGCGATTCTTATGCAATGCAGAAATAATGCGTGGAAAAAAAAAAAAGTGGGTGCTATGCATTCACTTCACACATTGCACCCAGACGGAAAACTTTCTCTTGTGAAAGGGGCCTGAAGCCACTTTCCACGCCAAAAACCAGTGTGGAAAATGATAAATAAGCGGGGCCTGCTGGCCTGCCTGCTTCTCCACCTATGCCATGCCCCCTTTCCTTGCCATTTTAGAAAATGATTGTGAGTGGGGAGAAGTAGCATATTTTCCCACAAAACTGATTTGCGCCAAAACCCGTGACTTTAATACACCACTATTGTGGCGTATATCGCTTAATAAATGTCCCCTCATTTTTTATATTTAAAAATGAATGTATTTTAAATTGTTTTTGCAATCTTTTCAAATTTATGTAATTTTTCTGGTGCAGGAAATTTCTATTTTATTTTTCTGTGCTTCAACGTAAGGGCTGTCAAAGGAAAACACACTCTAATGATTACAAAAAATAAAATAGAAAATTTCCTGGCAGACTGTATGTGCTGTCTTTGCACATGTAATTGGAAAGTTAACGTGATTATAGTATTTCATTTTCTTTTCTCTCACTTTGTGTGAAAGTCAGAAGGCGGCGTCAAGGATTTAATTTGAAAGGAAATCTTATTTGTCACCTCCTAAGAAACCAGCGCATTGTAGAGGCTGAGGAAACTTCCTGTTTGGATGAGATGTATTTGAGAGTCAACAGGACAAAGAAAAATGATTTTGGCCAGTATGTAGGCCGCATATAAATAATTGAGGACATGTGCATCGTTGCCAATGGTCCCGATTTTGCCATGACAGTTCGGGACGCAAAAAGGTGGGGCTTAAACAAGCCCCTCCCAAATTATGCTATTAGAGATGAGCGAATCATTCAAAATTTGCTTTGCCGAATATTCGTCGAACTTTTCATAAGATTCGTATATCCTATGAATCTATTCGGCAAATCTGCGTACAAATCATACATTATTATGTGGCGCTTTGCGAACATTCACGCACTAATAACGAACGTTCAGTTTTAAAAGTTACGCAACTTCTGTGAACACGTACGCATAAGCGTACAAATCCTCAGCGTACTATTGTCTAGCGATTGTGTGAATCATGTAATGTATCAGCAGATGACAGCAGATCATCCAGCTTTGACTGAGCGTGCCATCCACTCCACTACCTCATTCACTTTCTCCTCCACTACAATTTTGCGCCTTGGTGGGTTAGCCTGGTGGAACAACTAGTGAATACTACTACCGTGTTTCCCCGATAGTAAGACACCCCTGATTGTAAGACGTATCGGGGGTTTCAGGGGGGGTCGGCTAATATAAGCCGTACCCCGAAAGTAAGACATATGTCTTACTTTCGGGGAAACACGGGGGTATTGCCGCCTCCTGCCCACGTCCGCACCGTCCCCCTCTCCAGAGGTCGCAATAACGCATAAAAATGCGTCATAGATGCATTTTTTTTAAATTTTACTCCCTGGAAAAAGTCTAAGGCGTACCGCTACGCCTTAGACTTTTTCCTTTTTGTCATCACTGCAGGACGCGCTGTGAACGGCACAGGCAGCGCAGCGATGCTGCCGGTGCCTGCAATAACCAATAACAAAGCTCCTTACAGCAGGAGCTTTGTTATTGGTTGTTATTGGCGCCCCACAGCGCTACATGTCAGCTGAGGCAGAAGAAGCCGGCGGGAGCTGGAAGGAGGAGGAGCCAGTACCCGGGTGGCTGTAAGGCGGTGAGAGGAGCGCGCGGGACCCATGGACCCTGGACAGGTCTGCAGGAGAGGTAAGTAGCCTGTGTCTCCGGCCCCTGGGTGAGGGGGGGGAGGGGTCCGTAGACCGTTTTTTCCAATATAAGACATACCCCGGAAGTAAGACATAGTGGGGCTTTTGGGGATAAAAAGAAAGTAAGACACTGTCTTACTTTCGGGGAAACACGGTAGTAGATGCTCCGGCTACAGGTCCTTTGGCACTGCTGCCCTGTGCCACCTTCTCCTTTTTTTTTTTTTTTTTAGAGCTCGGGGTCTGGCTGGAACTGCACTCCTTTTGTTTATCCATTCCAGACGTTTTTCACTTGACTGTGGCCCTGCAGCTGGTCTTTGTCTCTCTCCCTGTCTCTCTCTCCCTGTCTGATTAATTACTGGGCCTGCACTTTCCCTCCAGTATCCCTGATATGTGTAATATGGATTCCCAGAACAATTACACTCCAATTTTAACAAACAGGTCTCAGTCTCTCAGAACTTCACACACAGTGCTTCTGCTCATCTCAGCAGTTGCAGCACAACTGATGCGTCAATGGCTTACCGAGTCTGAGCCAATCAGAGCAAGCCCTGCCCACTAGGTCAGGTGACTGCTTTCTTCCCGGGCTTTTGCCGCACGTATTACGAACTAACAGTAAAAGTTTGATAATTAATTGAATTCGTACGCAACAGCGTATAGAGTAACTTATACGTAGCATTAGCGTACAATTTATCGGACAAGTACGTAGCGAAATGTGTAGAAAGCCTTAAGAACATTTTCGAATCTAACAGAGCGAATCCCAAAAGATTTGGATTTGCTTTGCAGCTGAAAATTTCCAAGATTCGTATCAAATCTACTATAATATATATATATTATATATTTTGACCATTTGAAGTTGTTTGTTCCATTATAGTCTGCAGTACGACTGTGGACTCTTCACCCTGTTCTGTGAAGCAGAACAGGGTTAAACATTATCCGAGGTTTATAGGGTAAGAGTTGATGACTTGTTATATATGCAATCTAAGTTAATGAAGTATTATAATGTTTAGTGATACAGAAATCCTCTCGCTCATCAGCTGGAGTGATTAGCTTCTCATAAAGTAAGGCACACTGCAGTTCAGGAATGCTATTAGTGAAAGCTTGACGTACAGCACTATATATATATATATATATATATTATATATATATATATATATATATATAGTCTGGTCATTGCACCACTCACTGATTTGTTATTTTTTTTTGCTTTAATGTGATCTGGACAATAACTTCAATTTATTTGCCTTTTTGCAGTGAATCTCCACCTTATACCACCATAGCGGCTTTAGGTCCAACATTCTGTGCCGATTCGTTCCCTATTTTAGCAATGTATCAGGTAGTGTTGAGTGAATTGAAGTATCCAAAGTGGACTTCGTCTGAGATTCAGAGAAAATTTGTTTCGCCGCAAAGCCAAATTTCCTCGTGACTACTGGTAACGAATCAATTTCACTGAAATAGCAGTATAAAAAACATACTCGCCTCATCAATTTCAGTGCTAAGAGGCTGCTGCGGCCATCTTATTGAATATCCTGTGCAAAATCTTGTGCAAGGTGACATAAGCGTGAAGACGTCATCAAGCACCGCGTGAGATTTTGTGTGGGATCTTCAAGTTGGCCGCGGTGGCCTCTCCATGCTCAAATGGATAAGGTGAATATTAAATTTTATTTTTTTTTTTCAACTGATTATCCCCTGAAAGGCCTTATTTTTTTATCTTGGATGCCGCGATCAACAACAAACGCAGCATCTGAGGGGTTCAATGACGGGTGGGCGGCAAGATCGCCGTTTCCCATCATTGCACCTGCTACTTACAAAAAAATGTGCTTTGTGATTAAGTAAATTGTCACAAAGCGAATTTCTTTGCTAAATCCAGCAAAGCAGCTGAATCGAATTTTTGTAAACTTCATTCATCTCTAGTATCAGGTGAGTCATGTCCATAGTGACAGCATTTTAGTCTTCTAATTTTAGTCTTCTAAAAACACTGGGAGATGTGGACCTCAACTAAAGTAGTGCACAGCCCCTATAAAGGGGTTATCCCATTATAATGTAAAAAAATTAAAACCAGACATCATATAGTACATGGTAATCTCTTTCTAGAAAACCTAGAACCAACCCTGTACCTCACATGGATCCAGAGATCTTCCCATTCATTGCTTCAATTACTGTGCTAGATTTATTTCAAGCTGACAGGGGTTGTGTCCTTTCTCAGGTGGCATGTCCTTTCTGCTGCTGCTCTTCCTATCACAGCCAGGGGGCATGACCTTTATGCTGCAGCTCTCTACCTGTAACTGTCACAGCTTCTAACAGTAGCAACTGAGCATGTGCGACCACCTCAGTGAAGGGGACAGAAAAATAAGCAAGAAAAAAAACAGCAGGTGGCGCTATTGTCTATACTACATATTAAGTATCTAGATCCAGGCCCTGCAATAAAAAATGTAGGATATTGAATATTTTTTTGTGGAACCACCCCTTTAACTTTAGGTGATGTGTACCTGCGCAATGTGATCTCTGAAACATTGGCTTCTGGAGACTGAGGAATCTAATGAGCTTTATCCACCTTGTCCTTTTTACTACCGACATATATTGTGTTCTCGCCATGTATTGTGTTATTTTGCCATGTCTTTGAGTGACTTGTCACTGATTTGTAAGGGTTGCACAGACACCTGATATGAGAAGCCTCTTTGTTAGCACCTCAGGAAGGAAACACACAGACATGGAGATTGACCTTTCTTCAGGATGTATGTGCGAACCCGACAGTAAGGATGAGCTGTCCTGTACGATACCGTTTCTGTAACCAAAGAATATTTTACAATAAGATATCAAATGACGTGACAACAAAAGCTTCAGATCATGTGTTCAGTACTTTGGGCTTTAGGCACGTGGAGATGTCCCACTTTTCTTATATCGGTTACACACCGTATGTTGGCTTCTACCTCACAGGGGTTTTTTGCCTTTCCTCTGGATCAACTTGCAGGATAACAGGCCGAACTGGATGGATAGATGTCTTTTTTCAGCCTTATAAACTATGTTACTTCAGTTTCTTCTGTAGGTCTACAAAGATTTTGCTGAGCATTGTCCACCTGTATCTATATGTTTCATCAGGGATTTTACAATGGGCAAATAGGGAATTTAGGCTTCTCCAAGGCCTAGGCCTGTGATGGCTAACCGCAAGCTGTGGTGAAACTACAACTCCCAGCATGCTCCATTCATTTCTATGGAGTTCTGAGAACAGCCAAGCAAGTGTACATCTTGGGAGTCGTAGTTTTACCACAGCTGGGGTGCCGGAGGTTAGCCATCACAGGCCTAGGTTCGCTCCGACTTTTTTTTTTTTTTAGGATTTTTCCCATATAAAATATTATGGCACTATTATCTGTTCCGTATGTGTGGCATACTATGTCGCCACTATATAACAGTATCATTTGTCTACTGTGTGGTGGTATTATTCATCCACTATTGAGACGGTATTGATCCCATTTCCCCTTCTTTCAAAATCGAGGTTTTTACTAGAAAATGGCATTTCTTTTTCCACGACTGCCACTGAAGACTACCATCTATTCCGATGATTGAGCTGTTCGCTGATTGTTGTCCTCCTGTGTGATATAAGTAGCCCAGAGCAGGTCTGAAATTAAATCCTCTCCTGTGTCCGTCTTGCCACCTGAGCATCATCATTTACATCAGTTGCCTTGAGCAAGAAATTGAGCACCTAAGTTAATTTTCCCACCATCTCTCCTGTCACAAGGAGAACAACAACAGATTAAATAAGGCTCTTGCCTCGATGGTCTGAGAACCCGCAATTGGCAATAACTTTAAGTGATCGGCCACCTAACCTATCAAAAGGAGTGGCATTTAATGTCATTTACACAATAAAAAATGGGCTCGTCTGGCATCTACAGCCCATCTGACCTCATTTAGGGCCATTCCCGTAATGGCCCCATTATGGGTGTAACAGGGCTATTCACTTGTATTCAAAATCATCTTCAGGGTCTGTTCCTCAACCGCAGTGTTTTATGACCATATAAACCAGCAGAAAAAAAAAAGAAAGCTGCATCTGTCACTTTGGAAACTCTTAAAGATAAAGAACAAAAGTGCCATCAAAATGCAAAATAGCTCGTAGAAGTCTTTCCGATTAATAATGGTTACCTAGCAACTTACCGCCTTCTAAAGCTTCTTTATTGAAGCTTCTGATTGTAGGAGCCAAGTCAATTGTCATTTAGAAGAAATCACTTCTGTTTCTTTTTATCTTTTTATTTCCCAGTGCTTAAATAGCATAAAAGTATTCTGTACAATTTTTTTTTTTTTAGAATTTTTGGCATAACAAACACCATAAAAATGCCTTAAAAAAAAATTAAAAAGCTGCACTAGTCATGCATTTTTGGTGGGCCGGAGTCGGCCAAAAAACTCTGACAATAACAAAGTATGGCAGTACACTGTAAGTAAATGGTTGTGTGATAAAAGTGAAGGTGCTAAATACGTGAAGATCTTTAAATAAAGCGACCACCACATAATAGTGTTTACTTCTTTAGCCGGTACTCGCTGTTTAATTCCTTCAGTATTGCACTTTGCCTTTTGGAAGTACACTTGGTACTGATTCATAGATCGTTGGACTCTGGCCTATGCTGGGGTGGTGTATAAAGGCTGCGTTTAAAGGTCATGTTATATAAATTAGTTTTTCCAAGAAATAATCTTCATATGTGTTTGTAATACTGTATTACAACCTAAACTACAGAGAGTGTGAAGAAAATCCATCATTTCTATGTGAGTCTTAATAGTTTTTCTATCAAATTTTACATCTTTTATATACACACTGATTTTTTTCATGACTTAAAGCTGACTGTGAATCACTATGGTCACCATTAGTGGATGTGCAGTTTAGAAAGCCCATCTTGAATACCCAATTCTATCCATCCATTCGGGGGGATGAGCGGCTGCAAAGGATGTACCTCACTCTGGAGGACCGGGCACGTCTATGCTTCAGGGCCGTTGTTTGGGTCCACATCCGAGCGTGGACCCATTCACTTCAAGGGGACCGCAAAAGATACTGACAGCACTCTGTGTGCTGTCTGCATCCATTGCTCTGTTCCGCAGCCCCACAAAAAAAATAGAACATGTCTTATTCTTGTCCGTTTTGCGGACAAGAATAGGCTTTTCTATCATGGGCCGCCCGTTCCGCAAATTGCGGGCGTGTGCATGAGCCCTTACATAGACAACCCACTGATTTTAATGGGAATGCAGTCATTTTTCTTTATCTCCATGCGAATGTGCTGCAGGGAAAATGCAATGGAACTGACTGTGATGAAGTTATGTTCTGGGGTTAATTTTTACAAGGAAAGTTGTTGGTTTAAAATTTTTTGTTTCCATGAAACTTAAATTTGTTGTTTAAAGTAGAACTTGTATTGTGTCTGTGTAACAAGCCAGAGTATTGGCCCATATTTACTAATGTGTCTGCACCAAAAACTGGTCTATAAACGCAAGTGTGAAAGTAGCCTAAGAGTGGCACAGTTTGGCACATCTAGGGTTTCTACACATGCATGCTTGGCAAGAGAGTGGGGCTTAGCAGAAAAGGGGTGGTGCTTCATGGGGAGCCTAAGATACGCCATTTTGCACCAAAATTGCACCACAATTCTAGCATAAAAATCTGTCTCAAAGTAAGTCAGCCAATAGTTGGTCCAGAGTCAAAGAGAAGGGTCTGACCCTACACCACATGTATCATCCAGCTTGAGCCCCTGTGATAAATCTGGTGTAGATCTGGACAGCCTGTGAGATCTTAAACCATTTTTAGAATTAGTAGATCTGAGGCATTTAATGGGACATTAAACCTTAAAAAAAATATTTTACTGCCACCAAATTTAGGTGTTGCACTCCTTACTAATAATAGAAGAAACTGCCACATAAATGTTTTCCCCCTCTCTCCCTGTGTGTCCAGAAAAGGTTTGCTTATGGTCATAGTGCACAGTGCACCACCCTTATCTTATTGACAGTGATAAGAACTGGACCAACAGATTATCTGACAGATTTTCTGACCAATCATTGATCTTTTGTTATACACAACAACTATTGGTCTGATTGGACAAATAATCTGTTGGTGTAACACGGACCTTAGAAAAGAGGTAGCTTTCTTCATTGAGCTGTATTAGACCTGGAGAAAGTCGGCCAGATCATTGCTAATGAGCCTTTATAGGAACTCTTAATAGCGATGATCTGCCTATGTAAAAGTGCTGCCGATTACCTGAAGAACACTTCTTTCCCGACAATCGAAATGCTGATCTGCAGGTCTAATATAGTCTTTAGGCTGGGCTCACATAGGCACGGTGAACTCCAGCAGTCTCTTCCAGCAGAGGAACAGCTTGACAGAATTCACTGTATCCGGCATAGCCATATACCACCGTGCACCACCGGATCCCATTTCACTGTAATGGGATCTGGTGGTGAGTCGACATCCTCCCAGTATATATCCTGGCTTTCAGCTGGAAAAAAAAATGCAGAGTGTAGTAGTTTTTTGCCAAAAGCAGCATATATACCGAATACAGTGAATTCCGTCAGTCTGCTGCTCTGCTGAAAAAGAGTTCCTGAGTTCACAAGAAATATGTGAACCCACTGTGAAACAAGAGGTCATTAATGGACTTCCCATTTTATAGTAAGCAATCTGGGTCATGTTGGTACTTGCTACCACTAGAAAAATTTTGGTCAGAAAATCAGAGATCTCTCAGTATGGCATATAAAAATTTTATAGAGCCACATCTTCAGTTGATGGGCCCTTTCCACAGGTTTGACACTTTGACTTGTATGCTAACTTAATTGCCAAAGGTAGCTTCGGACAATCCGCTTTTAAAGGGGAAAGCCTTTAGTGTATGTTTTTGTGTTTTTGTTAATTGCAGCTTTGGTATTATGCTTTTCTTCTAAGATTAACACTAACATTTTCTAGCTTGCTATCCAACCTGTTCTTCACCCATGAAGTACCTGCATAACTTTTATACTTTCCACCTGATTCCTCAGTAGGAAGGACTTTAGGAATATTCACTTATGCATGGAAGTTTCTGTTTAAAGAGCATTCTCGATTTGGTCAGACCATCAAAATTTATCATAAATCATGTGATGGATGGATCTACCTTAATTGGTAACCTTAAAAAAGCCCTTAAGAACATCATCAGTTGTCTCATCATTTGGAGCTAGTTAATCTTACTCCAGTCCCAACTTTTTTTTTTTTTCTTTAAATCACCATTACTTCCAAAAATTAAGGCTCACATATAAAGCCTTATATTAAAAACAAATATATTTTAATTCAGATTTTTTGTTTTTCCCCCCACTCAGTTGGCCCAGAGTCCAAACAAGAAATGGAATCGTTTTTGGCTCATCCTGGAGACCCGATAATTTTACAGTGCAGGCTTCGAGAGGATGTTCAGAGCATCAGCTGGGTGAAAAACGGAGTTCAGCTTTCGGAGACTAACCGCACTCGCATAACAGGCGATGCTATCCAGATTCTCAACGCCAGGCAGGAGGATTCTGGGTTGTATGTCTGCGTTACTAGTGGCCCATTTGGAACAGATACTGTTTTATTCAAAGTTAACATTTCAGGTTTGTAGCCGATGTCCACCTGAGTTTGTCTTTGTAAAATATTGTCTTCTTTGTGGAATAAACCTAAAGAGAAATTTCTTAATGGGGCCCAAATAACATAATTCCTAATTTACATTCAGTTCAGTCTCGGGCACAGTTCTTGGACATATGGAAGGAGGAAGGTAGTATTTCTCTGGCTATTTCTGTGCCATGTTAGATTTTGTATTTTTTGGCCGATTCCTCTGTTCACCTTAAACGTGTACATTAAAGTGACTTTTCAGTCTCAAACCAAAAGTATGATGACTATACATTCGGAATCTATAGTCCTCATGCTTGATGCCCTCCACTTTAGTTTGGTGCCTCCATTTCCAAGATTTGATCCCCCGACTTCTATCCAAAATGGACCCCGGAGTCTTACACTTGCCAATGGCGTTGCTTTCAGACCCTCTTTCAAGACCGTCTTCTCCTCCACCGGCCTGGGATAGATTAGAAGAAGAAACAGATGGGATGGACACAACACCAACATAATCCAGGCTGGTTCATCCCAGGGCAGTAGGAACGGTGTTGTATATTAGACTTACCGAGAGCAGTAAGTTTCCAGCAGCTGATTTGAATAGAAGTTGGTGGAACAGATCTTGGGATTGGTGGCGCTACAATTCAAGCAGTAGGCACCAGGTATTATGACTATACGTTTCCAATGTTTAGTCAGATTTTATTTTATGACCACTTTTGGCCAGTAACTTATGTCTACTGGTAATTGAAATTCCAAGGATGTAAGTAGAGAAAGAAGTCAAACCATGTCTAGCACTACAAGATTAATAAAGGTACCAATAATTAAAGTATGGAAGTGCAGTTTACATATTTTTGAACAAGCTGCTTACAAATGCCTTGAACCCTATCAATGGCCTCATAAATTAGAAGCACACCCTACCTTGGCTGCCACAATGTCCTTTGTTTCTATTTCATGTGACATGCAAATGCATCACTGCAGTATATCTATCTTGTAAATGGCCTTTGCACGCTAATCTGTAATGAAATGCATAGCATTAACACTTTCTATAGAAGTAGTGGAAAAGGCCATTCAGGACATCTAACCATTCATTTGACCTCCATTATTAGCTCAACGGGGCTAAAAGACTTTTAGAACTGCTAATAACCTATGCCTTGGCTGAGTTTTCGTAGACTTTTTCCAGATATGTCACCTCTTGGGGTGCAATGTGTATGACATGGTATTTATCATGACATGGTTTCTTATCAGACCTTTTTGTCCTCCATTTGGCTACATTGCTTTGAAATTGCTGATCAGTTGACTTTTTGTTCAACCACAGTTTTTGGTAGCTCATATATTGGAGAATTTTTTTATTGGTCAGATGTCTATAGACCATGGTATTTTACTATTTATTTTACATGGGCAGATTTGCATGAACATTCGTTGGCAATCATCGGGCAGTGCAATCCTGCCAACAATTACCCAATGAACAATCAAACGCTCGTTCATCGGGTAATCAGGATCTTTTAACAATCCTGTTGTGCCGATGGAAGATCGCTCCATGTAATAGGCACTCTGCTGTTGGGAAATGATGAGACAGTATAGGGATGAGCGATGCATTAACGATTGGTCGTCCCCATACTGAGGAGGAGATCACTGCATGTAATATTAGTAGTCTTCTCCTCTAGTGAGCAGGCGACTGACGGGAGGTAATGCTTCCCTCTATACAATTGTCTGCTCTATCTGCCTGTGTAATAGTGTCAACTGTTGTCTACGCTCGATCAGCCATCAGCTATCTCTCCCAATCCTCCCACACATATGCATGCTCTGCCTGACGAGATAAGGATTGGGCAGTGTACCTGAACCTTATCTCATCTGACAGCAATCATGGGGAGAGAGTCAGGAGGCCCAAAATATATTATAGGTTTGGCTGAAATCAGGGCGGTTGGGTTCATCCAACATAGACTAATGTGTATGGCCAGTTTAACATTTTGGACTGTATTTTCTCTGACCATTTTTGGTTTAAAATAGGCAAGTCCACTTAAGTATTGTCCAATTTTAATTTTTTGCTTCACATGCAGCCAACAAAAAGCCAAATATTTTTTTCTAAAGCCTCTCTATCCATTTTGGTCCAAGAACTGACAAAGGGTGGGCAGTTACCAGAAGTGATGTTTTGTTGTGGTCACTATGGTCAAAATAGCTTCATTTTCTTATTTTTAACTCACATTTCAAAAAATTGTTTTTATTGCCCATAAAAAACAATGCTTTAGACTTGATAAAAGCTGAATGTTTATGGGCAACAAGGCCACTATTTGTTTAGATTATTGGGTCCTTAGAGTGAACATTAGTTTCTGGATTGTCCAAAGTATGTATGTCCAACCATGTGTCTTGTTAAGTGAATGTCTATTCATTATGTTTGATGATTCTGGAAATGTTTGGTTCCACTGAATTCTTTCTGTTGTGCCATCACAGATGCACTACCGTCTGCTGAAGACGAAGACGATGACGACGATAATTCTTCTTCGGAAGAGAAAGCTGCAGAGAGCTCCAAACCAAACCGTAAGTTACAGTTTGAAGACCTGTTCTGTGATACCAAGATGTGCGCTATTCTCTCTGGGTTGACTGTATCTGTTTTGCGGTCTGCAAATCTTGGATCCCCAAAATACAGATGCGGTGTGTGTCCGTATCTCCGGCAGACCCATTGACTTCAATATGGGTCTGCGGTCTACATTTTACGGACAAATATAGGACATGTTCCATCCTTTTACAGAACGGACATATGGATGCAGTAAGGACACAGATCATCCATGTTCTGCAAAATGCTGGCCACAGACCCATTGAAAATATTGCTGGTGGCACCCAGACCTCATCCGTATTTTGCAGATCTGTGATTTGTGGACTGCAGAACAGATACAGTCGTGTGCATGGGGCTTAATGAAATGCCTCCTAAAATCATCAGTCGGTTGAATAGTGACCTCCCATGAGAGAATAGGGTGACAACAGCTTCTTTTCCGCGGTCTTCGGTATTATGGTGTTGTCACTCATATGCAGCACATTCTTTATGTCGTGTTTATTATACAAACTATATCACTTTCACATCCATTGCCAGCAGAAAGTATTTGGAATCTGCACCTAAATCCTGAATCTGTGAATGCGGCCTTACTCCTCCTCTGCTGATGCAGAATGCCATTTGCCATATTTATTATTGAACCAGGAAGCTTAGGATGAACATAGCTATAGGTCTCCCCCTATATGGCACTTGGAGAGAGCAGGACCCAAATCTGGTTGATGTCCCATGTATTACTGGGTGTCAGCCTACCCTCTGTAGAGGAGCTCCATTGTTAGAGTGGTGGGATTTTAGACCATAGCTTAAAGGTGAAAACGAACGTCTGGCCCATGGGTACCTGGGTGGCAAAACCCAAAACCTTAACGGGGATACTCATATTGCTTTTTATTATGGGACCCACTCTCTTCTATGCACTCTTCTGTGGGTACAGGTAATAAAGCAGGTGACAGCGATGATGTGACTACAATCTATAGGTCTTCCACACACATCTATAATCTAAGTGGATACTTGCATAATAATTCAGAAAGTATGCATGGGGATTGTTGTTCAGGCCAAGCAGAAACATTTTCTGAACACAAAAATCATCAAAAAAAACCCTAACCTTTAAAAGTCTACACGCTGCACTGTTATAATTCTTGTAAGACTTTGTACAGTTTTCCTCAAATTTGTTTTTATGTATTTTTTTAATGCTCCCCCCCATCCCCAAAATAGGCCTTTTTTTAAACAAGACCTAACTAATGATGAAACCATCAGGACAGGCTGCCATATGATCCCCTTCTTCTCCGGTAACAATTTGCGTTTAGACAACACATACCTTAAATTCCTGTGGGATTCTTCCAGGCCCCTTGCCATCCTAATTGAATGAAGACTGGCTGTAGTGTAGCATTAACCCTTTGACTTCTGGGCCCCCAACTTGTAAGGCTTTGAAAAAAGCAAGCTATCCCGTCTAAGGTTTTTTTTTTTTTTTTTTGCACAGGAGTTAAATGAAGCCTTAAAGTAAAGGTGATGAATTGCTTCATCTTTATTGTCACCCATTTTGGTGGGACCAGCCAACAATCTAATATGTATGTGTAGCTATTGACCCTCTCTCTTCTGGGGAGAGAAGGATCGGGTGCATTCAGCTGGCCAATTCTTTTTGTTCTCCCATGAGATAAGATGTAGCCAAGGGTTTTCTTCTCCAGATCCGTGATGGTTTCTGTGTCCTCTTAGTAGGTGGATTTTGGTGGCGTCCTCCAAAATCCAGTGCTCCACCTTTTCTTCCCACTGCCAAAGATGCAGAAAGTCCCAGGAACCTATGGATGTTATTACACAGTAGGGATGTGTGTCAATCCCCATGCTTGTTGAAGATTTCCAGTAACAACCAGTAGAAATGACAATGTAGTACAATCCAAATACATTTTTCTTTTCCATTAACTATAGGGCCTTACTGGGCAAACCCAGAGAAGATGGAGAAGAAACTTCATGCTGTTCCAGCAGCAAAGACTATAAGATTCAGATGTCCGGCAGGGGGCACACCAGTGCCTACTCTACGGTGGCTGAAGAACGGCAAAGAGTTCAAACCTGATCATCGGATTGGAGGATATAAGGTACAAATGGCCATGCTACAATAAAACATTGAGTCTTCAATACATAATACGATGTCTTGTGGTGTTTGCGTGCCAACCCCTGTGATGCTCCTCTTTAAGTGGGCTGCTGCCAGGGTATGAGATCACCTTGCATGCCAGGCTGGGCTTTGAACTGGGGCCATCCTTTCTCCCTTCCCAGCATGCTGTTCCCACTTGTCTGAGCAGGTTTAGAAGCTGATGCTCATTATTCTATCCCCCTGCTGATTACTGAGCTCGTTAGATGGCTCCACAAACTAAGGGTAATTAACAAATGGATTGAAAGAGGGAAGCAATGGTGGTGACAGTGCTGGTCTCCCACCTATTGCTCATGTTCTTCTATTGCAGAAGCCCATCTTCTAGATCATAAGCTTATCAGATCTACAAGTTCCTGCATTATAGTCTGGGACATTGTAGGTTTGTCTCAGTAGAACCCGCTCGTTAAGATGTTTCAGATGTCTTATCACTCAAATACTCCATCCCTGACTTACCTACTGAGTATAATTTTGGTCTTGACGTGATGTCCATAAGTCTACTATAATTAGCCCTCTCTGGTGTCAGAACAAATGCCAAGAGTGCAATCAAGATGATTATAAATTTATAGGTATTGGATCAAAAATAATCATTTACTCTGATCACTTCCAGGTCCGTTCTCAATCTTGGAGCCTTATTATGGATTCAGTGGTCCCATCTGATAAGGGAAATTACACGTGTATTGTGGAAAACAAATATGGCAGCATAAACCACACGTACCAGCTGGATGTAGTCGGTAAGACATTTCCAGTGCCTCAATGTAATCAATCTAGGTTTTCCAGTAGGTCTGATTGTTATGGTCACTCACCTCCTGAATTTGTCGATATCCTTTGTCTTCTTTCTCTTTGATATTCTTTGTCTTCTCTTTATTATTTTAATTTTAACTTTTGTGCGTTTTCTAATTGAGGACATTTACTGAAACCTGTCCAAAACAACGAATCCATTTAGTGAAATGTTGTAAGGACGGTTAAGAGGATTTCTTACACTTGCTTGGATTTCTTACACTTGCAACGGTATAACATGGCTATAAAAAAATATTTTTTTGTATTGATACAAGTCATTGATGTGAATTTAAAAAAAGGGCTCATAGAGGAGGAAGGGTCCTGCTTAGGACACACATCCATGAGCCAGAGCTGAGGGCTTCTAACAATGTTTTTTACTCTGCTGAACCCCAATCTGTCCATGTATTTCATGGCTGGTCATTCAGTGGAATAACTAGTATGTGATAAATATGACATTTCACCTACATAAGTTGATATGGTCAGGGACAGACTCTCTGATTGCCAAGGCCATCACCAGACCTGCTTCAATGGAAAAAATGGTTTTGGCAAGATGAGACCCCTTTTAATGTGTCTTCAAACATCCATAGTAACCATAAAGATGGCACTGTTGCATTCCCAATTTACAATGCAATTCCTTTAGAGGGGTTTTTCCATTAAAAGCACTTATCATGAAGCCCTTGTACTTTGGAGCTTTAATATGCGTGCATGACCACCACTCCATTTGTGATCGTTGGGGGTGTGTAAGTGTTTGTAAAGTGACAATCCTTTTAATACCCCATCCACGGACTCTAGGAGGTGCCAGATTATGATTTTTTTTTTTTTTAATTATCAGAAGTTGTCCTTTCTTTTCCACCTTTATGTTGCTGTGGTCTCATAATTGGTTTGCTATTCTCAGTCGTTGTGAATTATCTGTTTATCTTCAATTTTGTGCCACAGATCAGAGTTTTTGGGTTATTTGATACCTAATTATAGACATTATAACTTTTGTAAACATATTTCATGAAATGCCATCTTCTCATTTAATAAATTTTAGGTTTGTTGATTTTTCCTTGGCAATTGCTTCCCAGTTCTTTTCCCCTAAAGTTTACATTGGCAGCCGTTCATCAGCTGTTCGTAGACCACTTGTGTTACCGTTGCCATTGTTCTCCGGTTGGTCTTGGACTAGACAACTTTGGCAGCTGTTTGTCCCCAGTGCATGCTGGGGATTATTGATCTGTAGTCTCGTCTAGATGTTCCTGAGAACAAGTCTTTGATAGAACAGAACCCATTTTGACCTAAAGGTTTTGCTTAATGGACTTGGTACAGCAGAACAATTTTCTGAAGGTCTGACACCTGATAGGAATCAGTAATCAACCTTCTTATTAGTAAAATCTAGATGTTTTAAAGGAAACCCTGTCCTCACAGTAAATTCCCCTAAAGTGAGCAGTAGATATCAAATAGCTTACAGAGTGACTAACAGAGACATATCAAAATTTTTGATCTGTGAGTGGATCTGAGTGCTGAGACCCCCAAAGATCACTAGAACGAGGGGAGAGAAGCTAGCACCTATCGCACTCTCTATCCTCATTGCACATTACGAAATCGAGTTGTGACCATTGACTTCCATTGAGGCTGTCTCATACGGTGAGGAGAGAGAGGGTGACATGCCAAGGCTTCTCTCCCTTTGTTCTAGAGATCAGTTGGTGTGTAAGTGCTGACACAGCCACCGATCTCTATCTTAGGGAGAGAGAACTGCAGCTAAAAACTATCACAGCTTAGAAGGTGTTTTCTTTCTGCTGCAGCTCTCTCCCTATCACAGCTTAGGAGGTGTTTTCTTTCTGCTGCAGCTCTCTCCCTATCACAGCTCAGGAGGTGTTTCCTTTCTGCTGCAGCTCTCTCCCTATCACAGCTCAGGAGGTGTTTCCTTTCTGCTGCAGCTCTCTCCCTATCACAGCTCAGGAGGTGTTTCCTTTCTGTTGCAGCTCTCTCCCTATCACAGCTCAGGAATTTCCCTTTGTGATGCATCTCTCTCCCTGTAAATGCTTCAGCTTCTAAAGGAAGACCTATCTAGTGACAGTAGAAGATTTACTGTAAACTGAGCGTGTGTGACCACCTCGGTAAAATAAACAGAAATAAGTAAAAGAGCAAACAGCAGGTGGCGCTATACAGATGCATTTGATTGAATAGCTCACTGGCTATACTAAATATTTAATTACATGCAGTTGCAAAAGTTTTCAAATCCAGATGCTTGTTTTGAAAAATGTAGAATATTTTTCATGGGACAGCCCCTTTAACCACTTCCAGTCTGCCCATTGACTATAAACGTCTCTATCTCTGAATGGACGTTTTAAAATGTCCTTGAGCTTTGCCCCCTGTGTGCACCACCTGTACATAGAAGTTCCATGACTCGGCTGCCTCCTGACAGCCAAGAACATGGAGCTTTAACCTGAGACCTTTTTTCCTGGTCTCCAGGCTTTTGATCACTCTGACAAGCTGTCAAAGCCATCACAAATGCTTGTACTATCTCCCTCTCATTACTGCCGGTCACAGAACGGTTTACAACCACATATGGGGTGTTTCTGCAAACTTCAGAATCAGGAAAATAAATATTCAGGTTTGATTTGCGGTTTACCCTTGCTATTTTATAGGAAAAATGAATTAAAAATTGAAAATCTGCAAAAAAAAAATTTATTTTTAAATTTCACCTTTCTTCTGTTTTAATTCTTGTGGGAAATCTAAAGGGTTAACAAACTTTGTAAAAATCAGTTTGGATTACATTGGGAGCTGTAGTTTCTAAAATATGTTCATTTATGGGAGGTTTCTATTATTTAAGCCCTTCAAAGTCACTTTAGAACTGCAAAGGTCCTTTAAAATTA
This sequence comes from Rhinella marina, assembly GCA_900303285.1. Taxonomy (NCBI): domain Eukaryota; kingdom Metazoa; phylum Chordata; class Amphibia; order Anura; family Bufonidae; genus Rhinella; species Rhinella marina. The sequence continues at coordinate 56,235 of ONZH01027181.1, forward strand.
ACTATTGGAAATTTTCAGGAAAATCTTAAAAATTACATCTAAAATTCGAAGCCTTCTAACGTCCTCAAAAAATAAAATTACATTTCCAAAATCATGCCAACATAAAGTGGACATATGGTGAATGTTCATTAATAACAATTTTATCCCTATGCAACTTAAAAGCAGAGAAATTAATATTTAAAAAATTGTGATTTTTTTTTTTTTTCTTCAAAATTTTCAGTAAATTTTGGATTTTTTATAAATAAAGGTAAAATATATTGACTCAAATTTACCATTAACACAAAGTACAATCTATGAATGGCTTGGATAAGTAAAAGCGTTCCAAAGTTATTACCACATGTCAGTCAAGTTACACATGTCAGATTTGCAAAATTAGGCCTAGTCAGGAAGGGAGTAAATGGCCCGGACTGGAAGTGGTTAAACTGCTCTGGGGAAAAAGAGAGCCGAGCCACAATTGGTTGCTTTGGGCAATAAATCTGCTGCATTATTCTTGGCCTACAATGATGTAATCTTGGATAGGTTCAACATTCATAGATAAATTGGTGCTTTTATACCAGTCGGTGGGATGGAGTAACCATTTGCAACCATTTATTTTACACCCGGCGTTTCAGTGTTTTGATTCCTGAGTGATAAAGGCTTTTGGGCCTACGTCCGTAAGATAATAAATGCCTAGCATTACATTAAACAGCACTGATTGCATGTGCTGTGGAGCTGAGGTAATTTGGTGATTCCGACTGTGGTATATCATGGTTGAACGACGTCTAATAAATCTGAGCTGGACATTTTTCTAATTCCCCCACACAGATGTCTTCTATGATACGCTCCAGATAAAAAAAAAAAAAAATCACAACAAACATTTCACAAACAGCTGTGTTATTTGAGACGTGAATGGAAAGAAATCAGGCATTTGTGCATGTTGTGATAGCAGTCAGACCGTTTCAATGAGAAGGGGGGAAAAAGTTTTTCTGGCCTATATCTAACAAATCATGAAATTATCTTCCATTTCCTCCAATAAGTAGCCAATTCTCCTCACAAATATTTCTTTCATTCAACATCCGCTTTTAATTAGCCAACATATTTTCGTTTTTCTCCAGCTTCCCCCATTTCCACCTCACAGATCCTATTAAATTTCAGATATTTCCTGTGCAGGGGGCAACGTGAGGCCTACTCGAGGTGCTGAGTTTATTTAGCCTGTCTCATTTCTTTTTTGTGTGGTTTTTTTCCCCCTCTTCTTTTTCCACTTTTAATAGTTCAGCCATGTTCTTCTTGACAAATGGAACTATGTTTTGATAGATGTTGTAAGATGTGTCTGTTAAAAAGTCCTTAAAGGGGTTGTCCAGGATCTTTTTCTTTAAACTACCTCCACCACCCTTCAGGATCTGTGGAGAGAAGTAACTTACCCGTTCCTTGTTGCTCCATTTTGACTCTCTGGCTCCTAGGCTGTCTTCAGCGCCTGTAAACTTACTATATGGATGTGTTCCCAAGCCGCATGTCACTGCTGGGTCACATGCTGCTTACATCTGAGGCCATTCATTGGCTTCAATGGAGCATGGGACCGTGTTCATGAAGGAAGTTTACAGGCCTGGACCGGATGTCCAATGAAGACAGCCAGTGAGCTGCAGAGCCCAAGCTGAGTGACGGGGAGCAGGTAAGTAATTCATTACAGGTCCCACTGGGTTGGGGGAAATTTAAAAAATAAAAAATCCTAGGCAACCCCTAATATCTCTTCTGATACCTCTAGTACCTCTTCTGATTACCTCTTCGAAGGCTTTTTGCCTCCACAGATTTCCTGTCGCGGTCTCCAGTCACAGTTGCACGATTTAGGCTAAGTTCGCATTAGCGTTTTTATTTTTTCTGGTTTTGAGGTCAGAGGATCTCAAAACCAGGCCAAAATGGTTCATTTTTTTCCCCATTCATTGTCAATGCATCAGTTCAGTTTTGTTGCGTTTGGTGTCCGGTCAGCAAAACAGCATGAAAATCAATGCACGGTAAGTCAGTGGTGTCGGATCTAGCACCCATTGACTTAAATTGATTTTTATGACAGACCTGGTTTGTTCATTTTCTATTTAATACACTGATATCCGGACGAAACAGATGCACCCGGATGTATTAAATGAAACAAACATTTTCAGGTTTTGAGATCCTGTGCCAAATCTGAAAACCTGAATAAAAAAAAGCTGATGTGAAAGAAGCCTTAAAGGGCCTCTGTCAGCAGATTTGTACCTATGACACTGGCTGACTTGTTACATGTGCACTTGGCAGCTGAAGACATTTGTGTTGGTCCCATGTTCATATGTGCCCGCATTGCTGAGAAAAATGATATTGTATTATATGCAAATGAGCCTCTAAAAGCAACGGGGGCTTTGCCATTACACCTAGAGGCTCTCTCTCTCTTTGCAACTTCAGCGTCCTCTCCATTTTGATTGACAAGGCTAGGCTGTGTAAAGGGGATCACACCTGGTCCTGTCAATTAAAGTGGAGAGGGAGGGTGCAGCAGTTGAAGAGAAAGCAGAGCCTTTAAGAGTAGCTGTAACGCCCCTGTTGCTCCTTGAGGCTCATTTGCATATAATAAGACATTATATTTCTCAGCAATGCGGGCACATATGAACATGGGACCAACACAGATGTCTTCAGCTGCCAAGTGTACATACAACAGGTCAGCCAGTGTCATAGGTACAAATCTGCTGACAGATGCCCTTTAATCTGATATAACTATTCAATCTGCCCTGTTGGTTGAAAAACTTTTGCATCTGCTTCAAAAACTTTATCACAACAATTTTTTTTTCTCTTCCATCAGAACGTTCTCCGCATCGGCCAATCCTCCAGGCCGGTCTGCCGGCAAATATGACGGCCATTGTAGGAAGCAACGCGGAGTTCCATTGCAAGGTTTACAGTGACCCTCAACCTCACATCCAATGGCTCCGGCACCTTGAAATCAATGGGAGCAAAATAGGATCTGATGGCTTGCCCTATGTGGAGATCCTAAAGGTATGTACCAGCAAAACGTTTCTAAAAGTGTTCTAACTGGGTGGTGTGATGATGAAGAGGGTGACGTGTGATGTCTATGTTCTGTGGCCTGGAAGCTGTCAGCTCCATGCACTGAGTATGTGGCACGTTCTCCAGTCAGACAGGATATGTATTATTTATTAACTAAGGGTTTGCTAAATATAGATCCGTCTATGAGCATAGCCTAACCTCACACCGTGATCCAGTGCATCATAGGGATGTTAACCCTTACACCACATCATAAATTGCTTGTCCTACCTTAAGTCATTGAACCTGTGTTTTATGAAATCAGAGTTTTCATATGCAGAACGTGGGTTGCAATTAGCTGGAAAATCTCAGTCTAGACATAAGACCTGATCGAGAATTCTCATGAGCTAATATAGTCTTTGTATAGTTTGAAACCCAGGCTTAAAGGGGTTGTCTCACTTCAGCAAATGGCATTTATCATGTAGGCAGAGTTAATTCAAGGCACTTAATAATGTTTTGTGGTTGTCCATATCGCCTCCTTTGCGCCACTGCTCACCTCCAGGGGTTACGACCACCATGCAATCCAACACAGGTGGACGTGCTCGCACATGATGGGGGGAAAAAGCGCTGGTCGCTCTGGTGAGCAGGAACACAGGAATATACATAGGACAAAGCTTTTTCCTATAGTGTGCAAGCTAAATTGCAGGGTGGTCGTAACCCATGGATACGAGTAGTGTATAATGTGATGGTAAAATGAATCAAGCCAGCAAAGGAGGCAATATGGACAATCACAATTCATTAGTAAGTGCCTTGTATTAACTTTCTCTACATGATTAAAGTCTGCTTCATCTGTAAATGGCGTGGTAGGGCCAACCATTGCTAGCGTATTAGCAAATTGTGCCTCTTGGGATGTGTTGCCTAAATGAGTGCACTTTTTGAATAAACTCGGTGTGCTGAGTGCATCATCTATTTAGACCTAGAAGCAGTGGGAACCATGTGCATTTCAAAAACCAATGCAAAACTGTTATGGTCCATGCTGGAAGAAGTCTGAAGCCATATTGTTGTGCAGACATCTCCTAAAGGACTTCTTCACATAAACGAGGTTGCTCAGCAGCAATTAGCTTCCAGATTCAGTGACTACTGCTCCTCTTCTCTGGCATGAATATGCGTACACTAGGGCAAGTACACTGTTATTCTGCCAATAGCAACCGCAACTTGATGACTATTATTAGACCACTTTCACACTTGCATTGTGGTTTTCCAGAATTGAGATCTGGCAAAGGATGTCAATACCGGAAAAAAACTGTTTTGTCCCTATGCATTCTGAATGGAAAGAGATCCGTTCAGGATGTCTACAGTTCAGGCAGCTTTCAGTTTTGTGACCGGACACACAACCAAAGCAAGCTGTAATTTTGTGTCCGGTCATAAAAACGGAAAAAAATGGATCCTGCACTGAAACCAATGTAAGTCAATGGTGACTGATCCGGTTTTTTAGGAGACTAAAAAACCGGATCAGTCACCCATTGACTTTCAATGTATTTAGTGCCTGATCCGCTTTTTTCAGTTTTGATTTCACACAACTGCATCCTAACGGAACGGATGCATCCTGATGTGCAAAATCAAAACTGATCAGATTAATTCCGGTATAGAGATCCTCTGCCGGATCTCAGTACTGGAATTAACAACGCAAGTGTGAAAGTAGCCTTAGCGGTCATAGTGTCCAGCAGTAGTAGAAAAACATGATGACTCCATGAAACGTCACCACAGCTGTCCATGGGTTTTGTCTGGTATTGCAGTGAATAATGCTGAACTGTAATACCACTCGTCACCTGTGGACATATGTGGCATTGTTTTTGGAAGAAAACAGCCATGTTTTGAACAAACCTTTAAAGGGGTTTTCTGGGATTTTACTACTGATGACCTATCCTCAGGATAGGTCATCAGTATCTGATCGGTGGGGGTCTGACACACGGGACCCCTGCCGAGCAGCTGTTTTGAGAAGGCACCGGCGCTCCCGTGAGCGTCGCAGACTTCTCTTAGACTTTCCTAGGCCAGTGACGTCACTTTCATCGGTCACGTGACCTAGGAGCAGCTCAGCCCCATTCATGTGAAGGAAACTGAGCACAATACCAAGCACAGCCGCTGTACAATGTATGGCGCTTGGTGAGCTGAGAGAAGGTAGTGGCGCTCACAGGAGCTCCGGTACCTTCTCAAATAGCTGATCGGCGGGGGTCCCGAGAGTCGGACCCCCACCAATCAGATACTGATAACCTATCCAGAGGATAGGTCATCAGTAGTAAAATCCTGGAAAAGCCCTTTAATTATGAAGCCCTAGCGGTTCTAAGCATCCTCCAATTAAGAGTCAATACACCTCAATATAGATCAGCAGAGCTTGCACTCATACTTGTGATGATGTTGCTGTGTTGACCCCCTCGTGTTATCGGTTTATTTCAGCACTCTGGGATTTATAGCTCAGACGCAGAAGTTTTGACCTTGTACAATGTGACAGAGGCAGAAAGTGGGGAATACATATGTAAAGTGTCCAATTATATTGGTGAGGCCAATCAGTCTGCGTGGCTTACCGTCACCAGACCCGAGATACAAGGTAAAAAAAAAAAGAAAAATCGGTGATGCCTCCTGAGAACACCAGAAAACTCAAGTGAAATTTAGAACCTTGTTGGAACAATTGCTCTGCAAAACTCTCAGCGAGCAAATTGTATTTCTCCCCCTTTTTTGTCTGCTTTATTTCCATGGAAAAATACTTTTGTGTGCAGCCTGGTTTCGTTTCTGATACCTGTTTCCAGCTTTATTTTTTTTCTACTCTTTACCAAACTAATCTTCTAATGACCACCCAGTGTTCTCCTCTGCATCCAAGATGCTGAGGTTCTCTGGGAAAACTGCTCCAATCAAACGTTAACTTCTTACTATAGAACAGTGGTCTCAAGTTGTTGGGAAACTACAACTCCCCTGATAGAGGCTGGAGACCACTGTCTAGGTTAATCTTTCCTACAAAACTACTTTGCCTTACCACTGGAATTCATAAATGATACACATCGTAACAGTCCATCTGGAAATTATTGATGTCTTTGTCCATCAAGAGTGGAAAATCTCTGTTCCAGCTGAAAAGCTCTTTAGAGCTTCAGATTGCTTGGCCACTCTTCTTGGCTCTTGGAGCACATCTTAGTCATGTTGATAACAAAAGTGTTCCAAAATGGCTGCAGCAGGAAGTAGTGGAATTTAATCCGTTGCTGTAGAATTTCAGACTCATGACAAAGTCACTTTTCTTAAATGCACGTACTTATAAATGATTTTGAGTATATCGAAGTCTTAATCCTAAAGAGTATTTTCACCCAAAATTGACACATGTCCAATATATCTATCCTGGAGTCTTTCCAGTGTCGAAAACAATCTGTTCATCTTTTTGTTTGTTATATCTGTCTTTGAAAAACTTTTGTAACAACAACTATGGCCTCATTACTTCTCCCAGTTTTTGTCATTTTCTGAGGGGAAGTCTACCCATTTATACGGTACATCCCCAAACTCTAGAGGTGTAACTTATAACTTCTGTGTCCCAGTGCAGAATCTGTAACAAGGTTACCAATCTACCTTGAGCCATTTATAATAATGGTGTCTTTTAAGACGTAGTAGAGAGATGTTTGAGCCACCTCAGACATCAGGTCCTTGGTAGAGGGTCCCTGCACCTCATATAGCTACTCTCCTACCTCAATATTTTTGCTCTTGAGAAGCTTTAAGGGTTGAAGTGATTGGTCATATTGGTTGTCACCCCAAAATTCTAAATTACCCCTAATATTTTTGCACTTTTTCTTTCTATATTTAACCTCTTCTAATTGTTTCCCTTTTCTAGAAACAAACAAGGCGGTCACACTCAGGTCTCATTTTTCCATGTTGCCAATCTCTAGCATGTTTTAAGTGGGCAGGAGGTCTCGATTTTGGTGACGGGTTTAACTAAGGTAGCCTCTCTTTAGGTCAGGCTAAAAGGAGACGTATTCCTCAAATCTTCTAACCAGATTTCTTCCAGTGGTTTCTCTTGCTGTTCATGGCACCTTGCATGGTTTCCAGGACAGCACCTGCCCACATCTCTTCTGGTTCTCATGGCATTTCGCTTGTCCATTTCCTCCCCCCTTCTTGGATGCTGTTCTTCTATAGACTGCAGGAGTCAACACCACCGACAAGGAGATGGAGGTTCTCCACCTGACGAATGTTTCTTTTGAGGATTCTGGCCAGTATACCTGCTTGGCTGCTAATTCCATTGGGCACTCTTATCATTCTGCATGGTTGACCGTTCTTGAAGGTATATAAGGTTCTCTTCTGTCTTCTTAAATGTGGCATGCATTTCAGACCCAAAAGAATCCAGCTCTAGAATTACATACTCAGGTTTTACACCTCAATATTGTTTTTACATTTTTTTTTTTTATGCTTCTCCAGCACCACCCTTGTCCACAACTTTTGCGTGTATTACAGCTCAGCCACATACACTTCAGTGAAGCCGAGCTGCAGTACTAGACAAAACCATGGTCCTCTTTTTTTTTTTTTTTTTTTTTTTTTTTTTTTTTTTTTTTTGCCAAAAAAGCCTCAAAAACCCTCTTGACTGGAAAGCCTTAATTTTAGTTTTCAAATAGGATGGGTTTCTGCAAAGAAACAAACTTGGTTATTGAGCAGGATTACCCAAAGGACAATATATGTATTAAGCATATTAAAGTTGTGTAAATTATAACACTCTGCATTAGATATTGTGTTAGCAATTTCATGGGGAGTAATTATACCTTTTTGAGTCAGCCCAGCTGTATACAAGCATAGATTTTAATTCCCTTTTTAATATCGGCTGAAAGCCCCGGTGTTGCCTAGAGCCACATTTTTTATTAAAAACCACTTCAGTTTAGACAGTTTAATTCTAAACCTAAATAATTGACAGGGTAAAAAATGAACACAAATTTGGATCAAAGTCATCATAACAAAATTTTATGAAAATCCAGACAGCTTTGCATGCTATATGCCACACCTGGTGGTCAATGCAAGTTGTTATATTGTAGAATACTTGTTTAAAGAGAATCCACTTTCGATCAGATTTTTTTTTTTTTTTATGGTTAGCAGAATACATACTGTCTAACAATCATTTAATTTCCCTGTAGCACCCCCGCAGGCAAAATGAAGCATTACACCACACCCATTGAAATGAGTGAGCTATCCATGTAATGCATAGATATGCTGGGTCCTCCAGAGTGAGAGATATTCTGTCATTCTCTGTCAATAGCTAGACTCCTGAATGGGAGACTCCTGTGTAAAATATTAGAAAATTGATTTTCTAAACTAGATAAAACCCTTAAAGGGATATTAAAAGGTTCAGTAAACATTTCTGCTTTCATCCAGAAACACGCGTCACGCCTGTCAGTGGGATCTGTCTGGTATTGCAGCTTAGCTCCTTTGAAGAGAACGGTGATGAGCTGCAATACCAGACATAACCCATGGGTAGCTGTGGCGCTGTTTCAGGAAGAAATCGGACCTCTTTTTCTAATGCCGTACAACCCCTTAAAGCAAAAAATGCTAAATAACCATTCCAGGTTCAAGTAACCTCTTAACTCGCAGGCCATGCTGATCTTAGTGACTACTCTGGTAGCTTGTATTGTATATGTATATTCCATAGCACATAGTCAGCAAAGAGACCATTAAGCAAAATAAGAAAAAAAAACATAAAATTAATTTTATGTCTTTTGACTTAAAATGTGATAAAACAATAATCCTTCCTGCATTGTTAGAACTTCACCCCACCCCACCTTTTGTCTTATATGCACTGCAGACTGAGGCTTTGTGCGAGCAAATGATTTTATTTGACAACTCAGTAAAGTTAGTATTTAGCAGTCCCATGTGACCCGTATTATCCTGACTTAACTCGTAACTGGGGAATTGCAACACAATTTATAGTTCTAAAATGTTTTGCTTTGAAATGTCCCAAAAACTGGATCCTTTTTGGCTGATATGAAATGCATGTGTTGTGTTGAGCGCTCCAGTGTTTTTTTTTTTTTTGTCCTTAAATTTTTTATTTTTTTTTTTTACATTATTTAGTACATTTGTTTTTAGCAATTAAGACAAAAAAAGTAGCTAAATGATAATTGTATGTAATATATAAATTAACAAAAAATAAAAAAAAAAAAGCACTGGTAGCCAATAGAGTATTCTTGTTGTGTTCTTAACCTCCTTTCTGTCCATCTTGCATGGGTAATCTGTATATATGGCTTTTTATTTTCTCTTTTTTTCTTCTTTTGCCATATATATCATCTTTTTCCTTTTACGCACAAACTTTGTGTTTTTTAAATCCTTTGTTTGTTTTTTTATTCAAATGCAATAATTGAACTATTTCCTTTGTTTTGTATACTCTTTTAGCTATTAGATGATATGAAATGCATGAACTTTTTGTTCAGTTACACGTTTACACTGATTATATAATGAGTAATACACGATATATGCAGATTTATGCACACGCTGTTATTTTCTTGGAGAATAATTTTATTTAAAAACATGTTGAAAATGTTTTAACCGTAAAAAACTTCTTGTACGCATGAGTACAGCTACAGAAGAGAGACCATCACTTATGACGACGTCCTTACATCTGGAGATTATAATCTATTGTGCCGGAGCCGCCATTGTGTCGGCCATGTTGGTGACCATCATAATCCTTAAGATGAAACATCCGTCCAAGAAGACCGAATTTAATAGTCAGATGGCTGTCCATAAACTGGCCAAGAGCATACCACTGCGCAGACAGGTAACAGAAAGTATATAGGGGGTTTACAATGCATTACCTACACAACACTTGTCACAATGGTCTAGTGGATTGCAGTGCGCTAGATATACATAAAATAATCAGTTCACCTTCATTTTCCTAATACTATGAATTCTAGACCTGTACTTAATTCTCTATATTTAGTTTACTATCATATTTTGCCACCTTCATTACACTAGAACTTCCACATCTCTCCCTATTTAAAAAAAAAAATCTTGGCCCTAATCATTTCTCACCTAGACTACTGTAACCCATCCATAATTGGTATTTCGTAGTCCACATAGTTATTCAGTACACTATTTCTTCTAAAGCAAAACTGAACAGTTTAGAAGGGTCCCTTGATAATAAGCAGATAACAGAATATCAGTTTTGCCCTGTAGCTGTAATCTGTGGGGAAACCGTGCAGCAAGAACTCAAGTTTTCTGCAGTGTCACCACAGGGGAAATAAATTGTTGAGCAGTGACCCTTCACATCATTGAGATGTTTGTGTAAGGCATTACATGATAGGTTCTCCATAGAGAGAGACACTTTGTGTAACTGCTGGTCAAGAGATGAGCATACTGAACAGAAGACCCCTACCTCTCTCCACAAAATGGAAAATATGAAAATTATTTTCCTTAGCTATGAAAGTGCTTTAAAGGGAGTCGGTCAGTAGTTTTGATGCAGCGAAACTGCTGACATGTTTGGTGGCAGATGAGTAGCCTTTTTGGCAGATTTTATTATTGACAGGAGTAAGAAAGTGAAGGTTTATTTTCCGGCACTCTGCTAGTGTCCAGGAGGTGGACCCTCATTGTGAAGCGCTCTCTGTAGTAAATTGCTTTGCAGCCCCCTCACCTCTGCTCTGAGTGACACTTAGAGCATCCAACCAGGAGACCACTACAGCTGCCACGCAGCACTGAGGGCACTTCATAAGGGACCACCTTTAGGAACCTTGCTGGATCACTGTATTCAGCCCCAACCTAGTTGTGTCAGTAGTCAAATCTGCTAACCCTAAAAATGCATCTTCTCCTGCATCCTAATTGGACTACCTAATTACTTCCTCCAATGAAGGAGCTACAAGCATTCCCTTTTTGTTTTTGGGAATCTTATATCGGAAGCAATTGTCCTTAGTTATTGAGTCATCATAGAGGAACCTACAAAGATAGAATGTACAACACTGATTTGCATCCTTAAAGGGGTTGTCTGGCAAAACACAACTGATGACCTTTGGATAGACAATCAATGTGTGATTGGTGAGGGGGGTCTGACCCCTATGAGACTCCCGCCGATCAGTTGACCTCTGCAACGCCTCAGTTCCTTCAGGTATAGTGCACCTGTGGCTGTGCCTGGTATGAGCTGGTGTGTCTAGTAACACTGAAGGGGCCCTTTGTTCTGCTGATCTGAGGCCCATCCATATATCTTAACAGGGGCATGTGGACAGGGTTTTTTTGAGGTGAAACAACCCATATAATAGTAATTTCTGTGGATACATGAGCTTTTATAGCTGCATGGCTGTTACTTGAAATAACTGCTTTGTGTCATGCAATCCCTATACTTTGCCATTTCCTCTGTAACACCTCCAGGTAAATACTATTATCTCTGACTCATCCGCTAAACCAGATGCCATTGACCGACCGACTGACCACAACTTTATTTCCATCTGCTTTTTCTGTTTGTTTTTTGTAACTAGACAATCTAGCCAAATTCTACTTTGCAAAGTGTAGATCATTTGCAGGGTTGCCAACCGGAATTTTTCTTTTTTCTGCACAAAAATCACAGAGGGGGCAACCTTACTTTTTTGGACAAATTGGAAAACCTTAATGAATAGTAAAAGTAATAAGTAATACAGGTCTGTGATTATAAGAAATGGAAACTGTGAAATGACGATAATTACTACTACTCCACTACCACCAGCCTCAAAAAAATTACACATCTTTTTTTCGCAAACACAGTAAAAAAAAGTCTACAAATAAATTAGTTTTGGACTGTCTAGAAATTTCTGGACGTTTTGACAACCCTGACCATTTGGTGAGCTTCTATATGCAGATCGTGGCTCAATCAGATGGAAGTCCCACCTTTCATTATTGGGATGTTTATTCTTTCCTAGTTTAAAGAACACTTAATCAATTCTTTACAAAACATGTATATGAATAATAGTGGTATGATGATAACCTGCTGGTTTTGACATTCTGACACAGGTGTCAGCAGACTCAAGTTCTTCAATGAATTCAGGAGTGATATTGGTAAGACCTTCTCGGTTGTCATCAAGTGGTACACCCATGCTGAGTGGAGTGTCAGAATATGAACTTCCTGAAGACCCCAGATGGGAAGTAGCAAGAGACAGGTAAGAAGATCCTAATCATTGTCCATTCCCTTCATCCTTTATACTACCTTATCCATCTAGAGATGGTTGACACTGTTCTTCCTCGCAGGTTGATCCTTGGAAAGCCACTTGGAGAAGGCTGCTTCGGTCAAGTAGTTATGGCAGAAGCCATAGGTCTGGACAAGGAAAAACCAAACAAGATCACCAAAGTTGCAGTGAAGATGTTAAAATGTAAGTCTCTTGGGTTTTGCAAAGTATTTGCTATATAAGACTTTATCCACCTCCTTGATGTATGTTTGTATATGGGATCTGTTACATCATTTCTGATTTTGAAAGATCAGTGAGATGGGCTGTTTGCTATGATATGTGTCCTTAAAGGAGCTGTCCTGTTTAGAAAACCCCATTTCATATTCCCTTTTAGGAAGTCCTGAGTTAATATTGGGGTTGGATCACCCATTCAGGATCATCATCTCTTGGTTGGGGTCAAGAGTCTCTGCAAAAAGTATCTCTCTCGCTCCAGAGAACCTGTTCTGCATTACACAGACAAATCTATTCATGTGATTCACTGTGCAATGCTTAATTTTTCCTGTGGTGGCGCTGCAGGGAAACTGAACACTTACTGCCAGGTTTCCCCGCAGATTACAGCTTAGAGGGCCAACAGGGGGAAATTTTGTAATTCGCTTATTGCCAAGGGACCTTTCTGGCCACACGGTCAGGTTTCTGCATGCAGTTTTGGAAGCCAAAGCTAGGAGTGAATTCAAAAAAGATAAGCTGTAACTGTCCTTTATACTTTCTCTCCTTTTGCTATCCACTCCTGATTTTGGCTTCCAAACCCATAACCTAAGGCCACCTGCACACATTGTGGAATACGTGCAGTTTTTCAGTGCCGATTGCCATGTGGAAAAACCACAGCCTATTACAGTACCAGCAAAGTATATGAGATTACACAAATTTCATGTATACTTTGAATTTTTTTCCATACAGAAATTGACCTGCCGTGTGGATTTCAAATTAAATAGCACAACAATTATTTCTGCGGTTTTAGCTGCAGATTTCACCCTTTTCAATGGAAGGGTGAGATCTGCGGCAAAGCCGCATCAAATTCGCACCCAAGTCTGCAATTAGACATTGCAAAATTCACACAGAAATTAGTGCATTCACTCAACCCTCCACCAGGCTGTTCCGGAACAGAACAGCCTGCCGGAGTACTCTGGATCGGTATTGCCAGATAGTGCTGCCTGCCCACCAGACCCCATTGTCGTTAATGGTATCCAGCAGAGATCTGGCCCCTCCCTGGCATATATGCTGGGATTCAGCACAACAAAACATACTGCGTGCAACATTTTTTTGTCTGGCCGATTCCTGGCGTTCTCTGCCAGAACAGTCTACGGAGAGCTGTGCTGCACATGTGAAAGTAGCCTTAGCTACATTTAAGGTGAATTGGGCTAAACTGCAATACCAACCACAACCTGTGGGAAGGTGTGGCACTGTTTTTGGAAGAAAGCAGTCATATATTTTTAATACTGTAAGCAGCCCCTTTAAAGTGAAACTGTGTTAAAAAAAAATTTGATATGACAGTGTTTTGATCAGTGGGGGTCCAGGTGGTGTGAACTCCCCAACAATAGTTAAAGTGAGGAGGCAGTCAAGTGTTGTGTCTCCTCACTAACTGAAGACTGGCTCATAGATCCCATCACCTTTGGGCCTTCCATCAGATAGCAGGAATATTGCCTGATAAATGCTCTGATGTATCTGTTGTATAGACATAGAGTGGCCTTCTTCACCCCCCAAAAATGGGTTGCATGACGCCTCTTCATAGAAAAGAGTAGTCAACTGAGCTAAAACAAGGTATACTGATATCTACCAGCCTGATAGAGGCCCAAAGGATAATCTTTTGGCCCCTATCGGTGAATGAAGTCCTATGGATATGACATATATGCCAGTGTGAACAGAGCTTAGCTGTGGGCCACTATGATATTGGAAAGATCTGAAAGGAAAAGCTGGTGACTGGGAGGGAGAGTGATGGCGTGTTCCGCTTTCATTCCTACCATATCATTACCTGTACTCTTCCCGTTTTAGCTGACGCCAGCGAGAAGGACCTTTCTGATCTAATTTCGGAGATGGAAATGATGAAAATGATAGGAAAGCATAAAAATATAATTAATCTTCTTGGAGCCTGCACGCAAGATGGTAAGTTTTTGCAAAGACGAATATATAGCATAAAAATAGTAGCTAACTGAGCTAAAAAATTATCAACATAGCTAATATGTATAGTGTGTTCATATAACAAGGGCATTCTTGCTATGAGGGGAGTAGGTTGGGAGGGATAGCTGCTGGTGAACAGCTACTGACAGTGTAGAGTGAGCCATTCCCTCTGATGTATTTGAGGAGCTCTCTCCTCCCCTCTCTCAGCACACAGCCTGTGGCTGTTAAGTGGAGAAAGAGGGACTCCTAGCTTAGCTTGCTCTACTTTCTCAATGAGAGGTGTAAACAAATAGTCCTAAAGCTGCAAAAGATTATAAACTGCAACCTGAAAGAGTGAGGACTTTTGCAAAAGATAATTCAAGGCAAGACAGAGTTTTCTTCTAGAAAATAAGTTGTGACTATATCCAGACCGATCTGTCATATGTTTCTGATTTATATATTTTTTTTTTCTTGTCTGGTTTTCTAGGCCCTCTATATGTGATTGTAGAATATGCCTCCAAAGGGAACTTGCGTGAGTACTTGCGTGCAAGACGACCACCGGGCATGGAATATTGCTACAATCCCATCTGCGCTCCTGACGAGCTGCTCTCCTTCAAAGACCTGGTCTCCTGTGCCTATCAGGTGGCTCGGGGCATGGAATATCTGGCTTCTAAAAAGGTATATTTACAAATTATGAATTTCCTTAGTTAAGCTTGACCGTTGCAGACAACTTTACAGTCTAGTTACACATAGCAGTTGAGGTGTGGTCAACCAGATTGTCCAGATGTCTTGGTTTCTTTGGTCCCTTGCTGCCACGCTCAGGTCCTGCTTGTCAACATCTAGTTTGATGGGAGGGTCATGTGTCCCACAGTGGTGACATACACCCATGTATTACGTGATCCATTGATGTAAAGCAGGGAGCAGGTGAGTATGCTTCCCTGCGTACCTCCAGTGACACGGGGGATATCTTGCCAAAACACAGACCCAAAGGTGGATGACACCTTTAATATGAGAGCGGCCAGAGACCGTGGCAATATCAGCTTAAAAGTCATCTGTTGCTCTTTTCTCCTGCAGTGGCCATTATAGCAGAAGTGTAGTATTAGGCCTCATGCACATGAATGTATCCTTATTTCGATCCTCAAAATACAGTGCCTTGCGAAAGTATTCGGCCCCCTGGAACTTTTCAACCTTTTGCCACATTTCAGGCTACAAACAAAAAGATATAACATTTAAAATTTTTGGTGAAGAATCAACAACAAGTGGGTCACAATTATGAAGTGGAACGAAATTTATTGGATCATTTAAACTCTTTTTGTAATAATAAAACTGAAAAGTGGGGCGTGCAAAATTATTCGGCCCATTTACTTTCAGTTCAGAAAACTGACTCCAGAAGTTCATTGAGGATCTCTGAATGATCCAATGTTGTCCTAAATGACTGATGAAGATAAATAGAATCCACCTGTGTGTAATCAAGTCTCCATATAAATGCACCTGCTCTGTGATAGTCTCAAGGTTCTGCATCATGAAGACCAAGGAACACACCAGGCAGGTCCGTGATACTGTTGTGGAGAAGTTTAAAGCCGGATTTGGATACCAAAAGATTTCCCAAGCTTTAAACATCCCAAGGAGCACTGTGCAAGCGATCATGTTGAAATGGAAGGAGTATCAGACCACTTTTAAATCTACCAAGACCCGGCCATCCCTCTAAACTTTCATCTCAAACAAGGAGAAGACTGATCAGAGATGCAGCCAAAAAGCCCATGATCACTCTGGATGAACTGCAGAGATCTACAGCTGAGGTGGGGAGAGTCTGTCCATAGGACAACAATCAGTCCAACACTTCACAAATCTGCCCTTTATGGAAGAGTGGCAAGAACACAGCTCATCACCCTGAACACACCATCCCCACTGTCAGACATGGTGGTGGCAGCATTATGGTTTGGGCCGGCTTTTCATCAGCAGGGATGGGGAAGATGGTTAAAATTGATGGGAAGATGGATGGAGCCAAATACAGGACCATTCTGGATGAAAACCTGTTGGAGTCTGCAAAAGACCTGAGACTAGGATGGGGATTTATCTTCCAACAAGACAATGATCCCAAACATAAAGCAAAATCTACAATGGAATGGTTCAAAAATAAAGGTATCCAGGTCTTAGAATGGCCAAGTCAAAGTCCAGACCTGAATCCAATTGAGAATATGTGGAAAGAGCTGAAAACTGCTGTTCACAAACGCTCTCCATCCAACCTCAAAGAGCTCCAGCTGTTTTCCAAGGAAGAATGGGCAAGAATTTCAGTCTCTAGATGTGCAAAACTGATAGAGACATACCCCAAGCGACTTGCAGCTGTAATCGCAGCAAAAGGTGGCACAACAAAGTATTAATGTAAGGGGGCTGAATAATTTTGCACGCCCCACTTTTCAGTTTTATTATTACAAAAAAAGTTTAAATGATCCAATAAATTTCGTTCCACTTCACAATTGTGACCCACTTGTTGATTCTTCACCAAAAATGTAAAATGTTATATCTTTTTGTTTGAAGCCTGAAATGTGGCAAAAGGTTGAAAAGTTCCAGGGGCCGAATACTTTTGCAAGGCACTGTATGTATACCTTCCATGTGTACTCCGCATTTTTCTTACTCCCATTAATAGAAATGGCAATGTGGACCAGAATAGGACATGTTCTATAACTTGTGGAACGAAAATACAGGTGTGGACAGCACACCATTTAAAAAAAAAAAAAAAAAAATTATTTTTTTGCAGACTCCTAGAAATGAATGGATCTGTGTGCTATCCACAAAAATGCAGACTGCACACATATGGAAAATATGGTTGTGTCTTTAGGTTTTTTGCACATGGTGGCTGCAACCCAGCCAACTCAAATTAGAAGTTAATGCCTCTGTTAACCCTCAGATTTGTGGAAAATTGGTTTCCATGGGTGAGCGACGTTGCGGCTGCTCCGTGGGAACCCAGCCTAACATGCAGCTATCTGACCATGCCGGGGGTTGCAGTTTTTCTAACAGCTGGAGAGCCACAACAATAGTTCTGCTGTAAAATAGTGTATGTCAAGCAGGGGCGGACTGGAAACTTAAAGTGGCCCTGGAAAAAATACTAAAAGTGACCCCATTTTGTAGTTGGGTCCAAATTGATGGAAGGCAGGGTCAGAAATACCACCCCCAACAGAGACAAATGCCAGTCCATCACAAAATACTGCCAGCGGCACAAAATGCATCCTCAAAAACATCCACTGGCCGGCTGTGAGAAGGGCCCAGGTGCCCCCCTGGGCATTAGCCCACCGTGAAATTTCCCTGTAAGGTCTATGGCCAATCCACCCTTGATGTCAAGGCATACATCGAGAACAATAAACTGTTAGTCATGGGCAGACTGACTGTTTAGGTAGTTAGACACTGACTAAGGGCCCAGGGTATTGTACTTGGAGGGCCCACAGACAAATCATCTTTAAAGGGGTCAAAACTCTGTTTTTCTTCATAGAGTTAAATGATATAATTCCGGTTCCCTTCAGCCGCCACTAGAGGGAGCTGACGTACAGATTGATTTAAAAAAATATGTATGTGTGTGTGTATGTGTGTATGTATATATATATATTTCAGTTCATACTCTGTCCTGTAATAAATGATAAATCATTTCATGTCTCTCACTGTTTTGCGCAGTGCATTCATAGAGATGTAGCAGCGCGGAACGTTCTCGTCACGGACGATAATGTGATGAAGATTGCTGATTTTGGTCTTGCCCGGGATATCCACCACATTGACTATTATAAAAAGACAACAAATGTAAGTGTTTTTTTGTGTTTGTTTTTTTTACCTCAAAAGTACATGTACTTGCTCATGACTATGCATAGCCAATTGATTATTCTACATCCCTCCAACCTCATCACTGTTGAAGCAGCTGTAGATGTGCTTTTTTTTAACATAAGCTTATCACAATAATTTTGGCCTTGCTGGCCATCTATATGATGTGTATTGGGTGTTCAGACTCTCCCTTGATACATTGTGTTGGGGAGAGAAGGTTCAGACATTGTACTTTTGTTCTCGGGGGAACACAAACTGCCGCCAGAGGTGTCTGGCAGCGGCTTACTTCCCTCTCCCCATTCAGCACACATGCACGCTTAGGAAAGTGTGCATGGAGGAAGGGGGGTGGGAATTATAGCTGTTGACAGACAGACTGTGCAGAGTGGGCAATTTATTTGTGGTGTATCTGAACAGCAGTGTTCTCACCCGTCAGCTCCCTCCTCCCCTCTCACAGCAAGAGCCTAAAAGAGACTGCAGCATCCTCAGCTTTTCCATATTCACAGCGAGTGGAGGGAAAAAGGAAAGGTCTACTTTAAACTTGACAGCCCATAGGTCATTCCTATTTCCTAAGGGGTGGTTATATGGTAAGTGATGAAACTGGCAAAAATTAATCATTTGCCAGCTATGGACACTTTTGGGCCAGTTTTTTATTATTGAATTTTGATCATTTTGCACCAAAATCATTTTTCAGTTGGTGTATATTCAGCTATTTTTGAGTTACAGGGGTTAAAAAATCAGTCTATTTTCAGAGTATCACTTCTCAGTCATACTCATGTGAAGCCTTCTCTCTGGCCTCCTAAACACTCTTTTAAGCCCTATTCTTATCTGTTTGATAAGTTGTTTTTTTTTTTTTTTTTAGTCAGATCACTTTTATTATTTTCACAACCGTAAAATGAATCTACAGTCATATAGTTTTGTACAAAATAAAACTGATATCATCAATCATGTACAGTGTCTATCATTGATTACAGCAATGTCTCCCTATTCCTCCCCCCTCCCCTAAACTAATACCACCCCCAACCCCATTCTCCGTGTGGCCGCATCAGCTCCGTCTATAATGAATCTCCTAACATCCCAATCCTCCAAGAACAATACGTGTCCAGATATTCACCAATCGCTTAGACCGTTTTCCAGGTCCAGGCAACCACTCACAATATTGTTTCTCGAACTTCTTAATCGTGCCTCTTTTTATATGCACCCTACTCTCCAGGGAAATCATATGATTAGCCATTTGGATCCATTCCGCCCCAGACGGAAGAGTCGGCTGAATCCAATAGTTCGCTATAGTTTTACGTGAAACATATAGTAACCTAGCAATCGCTATTTTATGGGCTGCCATATCTGGAGTCTGTGATATCTTATTAGCATAACACTCTTCTATTTGTTTATACACAGCAGTCCTGAATTGTTCTAGTTGTAAGTCCAGAACGTGAATTAGATCTGCATACGGGGCAGTACACCGTGGGCAAGTAGTGCCTGAGCGTATGCCCATTTGAAACATAAGTCGTGGCGTTTTATACACCCGATGCAATAAGAATACTTGTGACCGTCTATGTGCCACGCTTAGGGATAATGTGGGTACTTCCCCCAATACATCCTTCCTTTTGTTCCTCTGTCATTTCCCCTACATCCCTTTCCCATTTGCTTTTTAGAGTAGCTAGTGGATTGTGCATTTTTGTCTAGCAGGACAATGTAAGCCATAGATATTAAAGTACGAGAAACCTTTGCTCTCACCACTGAGTCAACCATGGACATTGCGGTAGATGTCAATGGACCTCCTCTTTCCTGACATTGAATAGCATGCCTTAGTTGTAGGTACTGATAGAACACTCTGTGCGGCAACTGAAACTCCGACTGCAACTGCTGAAAGGATTTCAGGGATCCATCAGAATAAAGCTGGGATACATAAACGATCCCAACTCTTTCCCAACTACCAAAGCCTTCTAACTGAAAGAGTTCCCATAGTTTGGGATTCCTCCAAATAGGGGTATATATTGCAGATCCAGTCACTCTCAGCAGGTCTTTGACTGTCCACCACACTTTATGGAGTACATGCAAGGAAGGCTTACCCTGAGACTGTAAGCGGAATTTATTCGATTCTAGTGCCCCTAAAAGAGACTTCTCAGATAATATGGATTGTAAAATTAATTTCCTGGAATCCTGCTCCCCATTCTCCCCATCCAATCCCCACCCCCAGGGGCAGACACAGAACGCAGTGGGCCCCTGTGCAAAGAGGGCCATCCTCCCCCATATGTCATGTCACATGCTCAGGATTCCCCCCCCCCCCCCATCAAATGTGTCACTTGCTCAGGACCCCCACCCAGATCAGTTGCTCAGGAGCCCCCCCTCCCCCCCCAATATGTCAGTTGCTCAAGACCCCCCCCCTCATATATGCTCATTCAGGCCCCCCCCCTATATGTCACTTGCTCAGGACCCCCAACAGTTCCTCAGGAGGACACCCCCCCCCCAATATCAGTTATTTATTTATTCAGGTCCTATATGCTCATTCAGGCCCCCCCATATATTAGTTGCTCAGGACCCCCACGAGTTGCTCAGGAGGACACCCTCCCAATATCAGTTGTTAATTATTTATTTTATTTATTCAGCCCCCCCAAACTTGCTTCAGGCCCCCCATATCCATGGTGTGTGACCGACAGAACCTCATCAGACCTCAGCTCAGACTAAAAATAAATAAATAAAACTTACCTCCTCTGCTCCGCTGCTCTCCATGTCCGCCGGGGTGTTCTGAAGTGAGTCGCTGCCCTGCTCTTCTCCAACAGCCCGCGTTGCACAGTCACGTGACCTGACCGGCTTTTGCATACTCGCGAGCGCTTCCAGAAGCGCTCGCTAGTATGAGTGGGCCCCCCCCCTCATACGCTGAGCCCCTATGCAGCTGAACGGGCTGCACAGGCGATATGTCCGCCCCTGCATATGTTGTAATTGCGCAGATAAATAATATACCCATGGATCAGGCACAGCAATCCCCCCTTCCGTCTTAGACAGCTGTAGTTTAGACAATGCTATTCTCAGAGTTTTCTTTTTCCATATCAGTTCCCTAAACATTCCCTCTCTTCTCTGAAATAGATATTTCGGAACCCAGACTGGTGTAGTATGAAGAACATATAACAGTTGGGGCATGAGGATCATTTTAAAATTCTTTATTTATAGATTTTATATACCAGACATCAAAAGGTAAATCAGCACTCACAGGAGAGCTATACATAACTCAGACATAATACTCAGAAAAGGTAAACTGAAACATAAGTACAGAAAACGATGGTCTAAACAGACCCAAAGTCAGTTTACCATAATGACAAGCAAACAGAAGCCCGTAAAGGACAGAAGAATCTAAAACATGGTTCAACTTTTAGACATAGAAAACATAGGAAATCAACATGAGGAAGGGAGAGGAACATACGGAGACACAAATGGGGAATAGGTTAGGGAGAGAGGGAGAGAAAGAAGAAAAAAAAAAAAAAACATTTATGTGAGGTCTTAACCCTCTGGCTCCCTGGACATCAAAGTTCTGTAAGTCGGGGTTTCCTGGAACACGAACCAGGGGTTCCACGCAGTTAAGAAAGCTTTGGTTGAGAGTTTCAGCGAGGCGGTCCGGTCCTCTATACTTTGAATGTCTTCCACCCTGGAAACCCACTGGCCTATGGTAGGAGGGGTAGGGGACTTCCACCTGGCCGGGATACACGCTCTCGCAGCACTAACCAAGTGCCGTAATATGGTTTTACTGAGCAAGCAAATCGGTAAATCTGAGTGGAGAAGTAAAAAGAATCCCGGGGTATTCGGGATATTGAAGGAGAAAATTGAAGAGACGGCACCATGTACCAAATCCCAAAATCGCTGGACCTTTGAACACTGCCAGAAGATGTGTAATAAAGATCCTTCTGCGGAATTGCAGCGCCAGCATAGAGGCAAGGACGTAGGGAACATTTTGTGCAAGTGAGTCGGCACATAGTACCATCTGGACAATATCTTGTAGCTAGCTTCCTGAAACTTACTAGCTATGGAGGATTTATGAGCAAAGCAGAAAAGCCGAGGCCACTGATAGGAGGGGATACCAATACCCAGGTCAGAGATCCATTTGTCCATAAAGGGAGGTCTGTAATCCAAGGGAGGGAGAATCACGGCCTTGTAAAACTCCGACAGAGAGTGTCTGTAAATCCCTGATCCAATACACACCTTCTCAAAGGGTGTGAGACCTATCATATCCCGGGTCTGAGGGAAGCGATGCCAAAAAGTGAGATAGTTGCCTAACCTGCCAGGACCCCAGGGCACACAGATCTCGCAGATCCGATAACTCCAATGAGGATCATTTTAACCAAATTAGCTCTTCCCATCACTTGATAACAGTTTAGCTTCAATGAGGGTTTATGAGGTCAGGAGATCAGAGATAAGTCCTCACATGAGAGGTAGGCTGACAGGACTTAAAAGTGATACTCTGCAAACACACTGATCCTTTAACCCCTGTAGCTCAAAAACGGCTGAACGTTTTTAATAAATACCAATTGAAAAAAAAATATTTTTAGCCCAAAATAAGTGTAATCATAAAAACATTTCCCCAAAGGTATCCATAGCCTTTAATGTCATAGTCTCAAGCAACGCAATGCTGGGTTTAATAGTTATCAATGCTATATATGCTATATTTGAATATCTGTTCACCTCATCCTTTTTTTTTTTTTTTTGCAAGGTTTCACATTGACTTTATCTCTATTTTTATAGGGTCGTTTGCCGGTAAAATGGATGGCACCAGAAGCCCTATTTGATCGAATTTACACTCATCAGAGTGATGTGTAAGTATCATTTCATGTTGCTACTTAGTGTAGTTAATCCATAAATCTTTGATATGGCTCTATGGATTTGTTAACTAACACAGACATATTGGTATTATCTTCTAGGTGGTCGTTTGGGGTTTTATTGTGGGAAATATTTACACTTGGAGGTTCTCCATACCCTGGTGTCCCAATGGAAGAACTGTTTAAGTTATTGAAGGAAGGACATCGGATGGACAAGCCAACAAATTGCACCAACGAGTTGTGAGTACAGAACAGTAAACAGTTATTTCAAGAAATCTTCTTAGCAATGTTTCCTTATTGTATTGGACACCCAAAATGTATATATCCCCATTTCTAAATTCATTTGTCCAAAATGGTTTTCATTTCGGATGTATGCCCAACCATCATTGATATTTAATTTGTCTCGCTTGTACTTTGGCATAGATCCTGCTTGGCAAATAGACCAGCAAAAATGGTCCTCACTTGCTACTGTTGTCCACATCTTGCTGAAATTTTTTGGGGGTTTCTGGGTGGGAATATCAGGTTGAACTCTACTCAAGGGTCATTCCATCCTGTAATGTTGTGCCCTATTTTTTCAGATATATGATGATGAGAGATTGCTGGCATGCCGTCCCCAGCCAGAGACCTACCTTTGTACAACTGGTGGAAGATTTGGACCGAATTGTAGCTCTAAGCTCTAACCAGGTAATGGCTGGTTTTCATATTGAGGAGGTGGAACAGTATGTGATTATTGCATTTCTGCTGGCTAGCTATTGATATGAAGTATGTTTCAGTTTCATTGCTGGTTTTGTTGATTGATTGAATCAGGCCTATGTTAACCTATGCCCTCTCTTTTCTTTAGGAGTACCTCGACCTTGTCATGCCAGTCAGTCAGTATTCTCCGTGTTTCCCCGATACACGAAGCTCCACATGTTCATCAGGGGAAGATTCCGTTTTTTCTCATGATCCTTTACCAGATGAACCATGTCTTCCCAAATATGCTAATGGAGGACTTAAAAAGCGTTGATCACCTTATCCTAGGTCATCATCCCAGTTAAAGGACACTTGGTTTTATGCATTCCGAAAAAAAAGAAGAAAAGCATTCAAACTACTTCTCAATTTCCAAGACCTAATGGACCATTTGAGCCTGTGTCTTCAGTCTTACCTCATGCATTGATGGAACTCCTTATATTTCAGATGTTCAGAATGGAGGTGGGGCCCAAGTATTACATAACTTATGGCTGGTGGTGTCAACCCCAGAACATCTGATGATCTTATAGGTACAACATTAGAAGTTTTTTTGTGGAAAAACTCGTGACCTCATCATACGTATTCATTGGACGAGCATCCATATTCTCCTCAAGCTTAATCCCATGCCATCTGAAGTCATGGTAGTCTACCTTCACGTCTCCATAAACCTGTGATTTGGAGTCTGTTCATGCATAACGATCTTGCTCTTTTGCAGTTTTCTACACATTACGAGCATGCCCTAGCCATCAAAAAGATACAAATACAGTTGACCATATGCTTGGCATGAAGAGCTGGGATAAGATCTTTCTCCAAAGAAGTCTCTACACAGCTCTGTCCACCATTAGTTGAACTGAATCCTAAATGCACTCACACTGATATGGACACCACTTTTCTTCATATATTATGAATGTGTCATGTCTTAATAAACTGAAG
The DNA here is from genome assembly GCA_900303285.1 of Rhinella marina. NCBI lineage: Eukaryota > Metazoa > Chordata > Amphibia > Anura > Bufonidae > Rhinella > Rhinella marina. The sequence continues at coordinate 80,764 of ONZH01027181.1, forward strand.
GAATGTTAAAAGCACCTACCACAAATGGACTGTTCCCAAATCTCGCACACTGATTTTATTCCATATTAAATGAAACTCTGCTGGCCAGCTATCGGTACGGGGGTATATTCCAGTTTTATCGCTGGTTTTCTTGATTGCTTGAGTCAGGCCTATATTTTAGCTCTTACCCAGAAGCCTCTTGGTACTCTGGTTCTAGTATAAGTATATAGCTCAGACCTACACCCAGGGGCAAAGTTCCAGAATAAAAGGCCTGGATCAGATTATCCAGAAAATATTGGGGACTTTTTTTTTTTTTTTTTTTTTAACAGGTTTCAAGCTAGTTATGTAATATAAATATGGGCAGCGGAATGGTAAATGCTTTCCTTGTGTATATAGCTAGAAAATGTATAAATATGAATTATATATTTACATGTCTTTTTAAGAAAAAAATATTATGAAATATATACCAGTTTGGTAGTAAATTGGCTGGTAGCTCTCAGTTGCTATAAACAAAAAAACATATATTTTGCTATGTTTTCAGTTTGTATTTTTTTAAATTATGTTCTAAAACTTTCTTATTTCCAGTACAAGTCCCTTAATAAAGAGATTCGGCTTCATTTCTTATTTTTATATATGGTTTCAAATTGGTCATTGTGGGCTTGCTTCAGAAGGACGATTATATATTTTTATTTGATTTTTTTTTTTTTTTTAACTTTTATTTTATTCATTTATTTTTATGTTACAGTGGCCATAAATAGTATTTAAAATGGGATTGTGTAATGTGTATGGGGGTGTCCTGGCTTTCCTTCAACGACAGGGTGTCAGGTGCCCAATCTTTTTGCTCTCGAGGGACATAAGCTTCTGGTGCTCATTACTAAAGATGAGCGAATTTCATATTTAGAAATTCGTTTCCTCTTCATTAGTGGTAAAAGCAAAATTGTGTTATGGATTCCATTACCAGAGACCATAACTCAATTCTATGATGGAATGCATAACGGAATGCCTTTAGGCCGTTGTAATAGAAGTCTATGGGCTGCATAACGGATCCGTCTGGTCTCCGTTATGCAGGAGAGGACTCCAGACTTCTATTATGACGAAATGAATAATTTAATTCCATCATAGAATTGCGTTACGGTCCGTGGTAACTGAATCCATAACGCAATTCTGCTTTTACCACTAAACGAAGCGGAAACGAATTTCTAAATATGAAATTCGCTCCTCTCTACTCATTAATGTCTCCGTATTAAAGGAGTGGGCTCCCATGAAAAATATTCTATATTTTTCAAAGCAGCACCTGGATCTGAACGCTTTAGTAATTGCATGTAATTAAAAAAAAAATAGTATAGCCACTGAGTGACTCAGTAAAACTGTTTAGCATCACCTGCTGTTTGTTCTTGTCCTTATTTCTCTGTCCACCTCGCTGAGATGGACGCACATGCTCAGTTCCTTCTTTCAACTGCCAACAGTCTTGTCTTCTGTGACAATTACAGGGAGAGAGTTGCAGCAGAAAGGACACATCCCCTGAACTGTGGTAGGAAGAGAGCTGTAGAAGAAAGAGCATGCCCCCTGAGCTGCCAGCTTGAAATAAATCAATTAGAGCAATTAGAGCCATGAATTGGGAGATCTCTGGATCCATGTGAGATACAGGGCTGGTTCTAGCTTTGTTAAAAAGATTTTCAATTTTTACATTAATCATTGGATAATCCCTTTAAGAACCCCTTAAAATAGGAGGAGGAGCAGCAGCATAAAATAATCTGACAATGAGAATATACTCTGATCTCATGTAAAAATAAGGAAGTTAGAAAATCAGAAATGTTGTTTCTCTACCGGGTAGCGTGTTAGCCTAGAAAGTTGCTCTGTTCACGAAAACCATCAAAAAATTGTCTACTTATGGGGGTGCTGTTTCATTTCTATCACTGTAAAGCTGCCTCTGACTAAAGTGGTAAAAAGTGGTACTGCAAGTAACAAGACTGCAGTGTAGTTAAAGGGCTTTTTCTTTCCACATACCTTATCAGAACAGGTAGGTAGGTAATAGAGCTCCTGCAGCTCTCGCTCTGGAGTGGGCAGTCATGCCTTTCATCATTTTAATATGCACTCATTAAATGGAACGATCCATTAAAAAATTACCTACTCAAGACATTATGTTGAACATATTTAAGAATTTTGTATTTTCCATGTCACTTTATATATTTTGAGAAAAAAAAATTCCTGCAGTTTTCACTGCGGGCTGAACCTTTTTGGTCTGTAGAGATCACTTCTTCGCAGGCATCTCATTATTATCAGAGACAGGATTACAATGACGGGTAACATCTATGTATAGATAATACAGGATACACAATAGGCGATGGTCACAGTTCACCTGACCCCTCCCTGCACAATGACCTCGTCACAGAGCATGCCCACAACACTCTCTCATAAAAGTTAATGAACATATTCTGTCTATTGTTTCTTATGCATCATTTGGCTGCTGTAAAGCATCTCTCTGAATGCTGTTAAAGCCCCATTCATAAGACAGTATTTTTGGTCTGCATCCAATCTGCTTGACCACCACTCCATTCAAACTGGGCAGCACAGGCCCCCATTTTCATGATCGTTGGGGGTCCAACGACCTGTGGATAGGGGATAAATTGTTTTAATGAGACAACCACTTTAACCCACATTAGTGTACAAATATATATATATAACTGCCTATCCCCTCAACTACTGTGACCCTGGGTGTTCAGAGACCAGATTTAATCATTACTTGCAGCTCCAATGTTCATTGTGATCTGGAATTTTACAGATCTGCGGAGAGATTTATCAAAACTGGTGAAAAGAAACACAGGCTTAGCTGCCCATAGCAACCAATCAGATTCCACCTATCTTTTTTTTAAAGAACTCTAAAAAATGAAAGGTGGAATCTGATTGGTTGCTATGGGCAGCAAAGCCAGTGTTCCTTTTCACCAGTTTTGATAAATCCAATTTTTTTTGGGGGGGGGAGTACCATTTTACAGGATATGGCCAGACAGCTCCTTGTCCTCGCTGGGGTGTCCTCCTATTCTGTGGCTCTACGCACAGACAGCAGTGTTGCACTATGCTAGAGCTGCAGATTGTCTTCTCAAACTCCCAGTCACCAGGGATGGCCAACCTATCACTCCGGGCCCCCACACAGCTCACCCTAACTCCTTCCTGACCTCCTCACGTATATATATATATATATGTTGGCAGTCACATGTTTAAAGATGACACCCGCTCGCAGGTGGCATAGCCACACAGTGCTTGTTGTTTAAACAGCAGGCACCTGGGGCTAATGTATGCATACCTCCCAACTTTTGAAAATTGCAAAGAGGGACAATGTGTGCGTTTTACATCACGGCGTTTTTTTTCATACTAGGCCACACCTCTAACTCCGCCCAAAGCATAATTACTAGAGCCCCTGCGGGAATTTTTTTCTTGCGCTTCATTGTCCATATAAATATTAGCTCATAAATCATTAGATTATAGACATTTTAAGGTCCAAATTGCACCAAATAATGACGTTCTGGTCTAATTTATAGGTACAAACACTTTAGTAAGGAGCAATTTAGTAAATTTATTAATACACATTTATGCATTAATCCTCCAGGTCAAAAAGAGGGACATTTAAGGATAAAGAGGGACAGAGGGACTTGGGTCAAAAAGAGGGACTGTCCCTCCAAAAGAGGGACACTTGGGAGGTATGTGTATGTCGTTTGACGATAACGTCGATCACACACATTTAACCCCTCAGATGGCGTGGTCAATTGTGACCACAACATCTGTGAGGTTAAAAACCGGGAGTGCGCTCACATGCACGCATTGGCGAAGATTGTGTGCGGCAGCCTTGGTCTCCCCAAATGATCCGAGGTGCACATAAGCTCCTATGGACCGCCTGCCTGTGGCGGGGCTCCATAGGAGCACAGTAAAATGCATTGAAGTCTATAAAAGAAGAAGCGATCTAATGATTGCTTGTACAAGTTCCCTACAGGAACTATTAAGTGTGGAAAAAAGTTTTTAAAAATAAAAATTCAAATCATTCCCCTTTCCTTAAAAGAAAAATACATAAACAATTAAAAAAATAAGCATCATGGTTATCGCCGCATGAATAAAACACCCATACTATTAAAGTATAAAAATATTTATCCCTTATGGCAAACAATGAGATGGGGGGGGGGGAGTAAAAATGGATAATTTACCGTTTTTTTGGTCACTTTATCTCCCACAAAAAATTTAATAAAAAGTGATCACAAAGCTAAACACATTCCAAAATGGTAATGATGAAAATTACAAATCGCAGCGCAAAAAATGAGCCCTCACACAGCTACGTACACGCAAAAATCAAATGTTAAGGGGATGCAATGAAAAAATTATTTTCCAAAGTTTTTATTTTTCTTTTTCATGATGTGACGCACGAGAAAAAGGGCAGCACCACCCTAAACGTTGTGTGGCAGATCTCATAGATTATACTTTAACTTGAGAGTGTTCTATATATGAATAAAGGAGTTTACTGTTTGGACTACCAAATGAGTGGTCTGATTAATGCATGATCTATGTGGTTCTGATTGTTTTTGGACCACTCCCAGGGGCGGATTGGCCATAGACCTTACAGGGAAATTTCCAGGTGGGCTGATGCCCAGGGGTCACCTGAGCCCTCCTCATGACCGGCCAGTGGAAGTTTTTGGGGATGTATTTTGTGATGGACGGTGGTATGTGGCCCTGCCTTCCATCAATTCGTACCCGACTACAAAATGGGGCCATTTTAAGTTCCCAGTCCACTCCTGACCTCTCCTGACATGTCTGTTTTAGTAACTACTTGATTCCCCATGTAAAATTTCAGGGGCATCTGCCCTCAAGACTCTGTGCTGTTCCATTCCTCTATTATTGTTGCTAGAAGTTATGAATGAATTACTAGAAGTTCGCAATAAAGGTCCAGCTGGGAGTTACCAGTTGAGGAAGGGGGGGTCCCGGCCCAGTCGAACACTATCCAATCAGCGCTGCCAGTGTCAGACTGTGCAGGGACACACCCCTAACTGGTAACACCCATCTGGACCTTCATTGCGAGCTTCTAGTAATTCATTGATAACTTTAAGTACCTTGGTCTCTTTATTTTCTGGGTGTTCCAAAAGTCAGTCCCCAACTCATGTAAACAGTAGCACACTCTATAATTGCAGATTTCATTATATTCCAAAAAATTTGGAAACGTGAGAAACAAATGCAAAAATGGAAAATGTGAGCAGTTTGTCTATAAATAGTCGTCATGTCGTTTTTAGCAGCGGTGCAGAAAATAGTCTTTTGCTGGCATTTGGTGTTAGGACGGTTGATCACCTAGAGGGTAGAAGGAGGGATGAGGTGTGTAGATTTTCCATGAGCTAACTGAGCTAACTGAGCTTAATGACTCATTTCGTTTTCTATGGACTCCTCGGGAAATTGCAGAGACGCGCTTGTTTTGCTGTGTCTAATTAAAGCTGTGGGTAGATGGCATAACACCATAAATAATCAGCCCGCGCTATAAAAAAGAGAAAAGAAATGTGTTTTGCATTGATCTTTTATCATGATCCATTACAATGAAGCCTGATCTGTCGCAGTACATTTCCTGCCGCATCGGAATACATTATTGCATCCTTTATGGAGATACCAGCTGGAAAGTGCAGAATAAGGGCATGCAGGTGGCCCAGGACACTGGATCAGATCTTTAGAGGGGTTGTCCACTTTTAGAGCATGTTCACATGGAGTATTTTCTGTGTTAAAAAAATAAAACCTGATGCGTTTTTTTTCATGCAGATTTGACATGGTTTTTCAATATGAATTCTGGATCTCGGCATCAAGAATGGACTGGACAGGACAGAACACTGCATTTTTCCACAGTGCGGTTTATAAAAACGCAAGTGGAAAATATAAGGCAATGTTTGAATTAACATGCAGATTCCCCATTGAAATTAATGAGGAAGGTCTGAATGTGCTGTTCCCCCACCAAAATCTGCACATGTGAACATACCCTAAGGTATGAGAGATGAGCGAGTTCCATGCTTCAGACTTGCAGTGTATGTATGCAGCAGCTCCCGTCCTGACCTCCCAGAACTGACGGGGTTTGAATTATATTGATTTATGATTAGAGATCAGCGAGCACTAAAATGCTCGGGTGCTCGTTTCGAGTAACGAACCCCATTGAAGTCAATGGGAGACTCGAGCATTTTTTGCTGGGGACCAAGGCTCTGCCTAGGGAAGGCTGGGTGAAAACCTGGAAACCTCAGAAAATGATGGAAACACCACGGAAATGGACAGGAAACAGCAGGGGCAGCATGCATGGATGCCTCTGAGGCTGCCTAATCCCACCATTACCCCAAATTCTCAGGCAACAGCCTGGTGGTTACCCTCATGGCAATTGTGCTCACCCAGACCAAGAAAGGCGAGCCACATACCCATCACATGTTAGGGAAGCACCCAACTAGGTGCAACGAAGGTCCATCACCGCCTGCAGGTGACACCACTGCTCATGCTGGCACTGCAGCTGACATCAAGTTTAGTATCTGTTCTTATCAGTTGCTGTGGCTGTTGGTGGTATAGTGGTGAGCATAGCTACTTCCCAAGCAGTTGATCCGGGTTCGATTTCTGTCTATCGCAGGAGGCAATTAAAAATCAGTAAAATATCTAATACGTCCCCCTACCCGGGAAAATTGTTTGGAGAGAGGGCCTGTAGGTGGGGGGGAAGGAGGTTTCGCTGGAAGAGCCAGAGGAGTGCCCCCTGGGCTAGCGTGTGTGGTGGTGACAACAGCCGGGTGTAGTTAGAATGACGACGCAGGACCCCAACTTAAAAATTTTGCATCAACCGGTACAATTGTCAATTATGAGCTACATCAAGTGTGGCATGACTTTTAAATGGATGTTGCATGTGGTCACGTACTCCCTGGAACCCCATAGTCACCCCTTCCCTGATGTGCTAGCCCAGAACATTCTCTGCCCCAATTCGCAAGACCTTTTGCTGTTTCCGTGTGCTGACAGTGGGGATTTACCAGTGTTGTCTGAGGAGGTGGTGGACAATGGCAAGACACAGGTGTCGGGGGGTGAGGTAGTTGTATGGGAAGCAAGTTACAGTGGGGACTCCTTGGGGGGGAATTTCTCAGGATGGGACAGATTCAACTTGGGTGGATCAGGCACAGGAACAGATGAATTTTTTGGGGGGTTTATTTAACTTTTATTTAGCAAAAATAACCACAGAGATATTTATTCGTTATCTTCTCTGCGCAGTCTGGCTTAGGGGTTCGTTACTTTGATGGCGAGCTGTGCCGATCTCTCCACAATGGTCTGTAGGTTCTTAGATGGAGACTTTGTCGGCGATTTCAGTACAGAAGGACTTGTTGCTCATCAACAGAACCTCGAACCTCCTTGACATTGTGGACAAGGAATTTGCGGGTGGACCAGGAATTTGCGGAACCCTGTGAGCAGCATGTGTTTGGTCTTCTACTTGCTACCGTATCCAATGTTGGGCAATAAAGATTCGCAAGTAATATTATTTTTCACACCTATCCCAAAAATAAAAATGTATGCAGTTTGCGCAAATAAAACTGGAAACTGGAATTGGAGAGAGGGCCTGTAGGTGGACCTCCGGAAAAATTGTTTGGACAGAGGGCCTGTAGGTGGACCTCCGGAAAAATTGTTTGAAGAGAGGGCCTGTAGGTGGACCTCCGGAAAAATTGTTTGGACAGAGGGCCTGTAGGTGGACTCCGGAAAAATTGTTTGGACGAGGGCCTGTAGGTGGACCTCCGGAAAATTGTTTGGACAGAGGGCCTGTAGGTGGACCTCCGGAAAAATTGTTTGGACAGAGGGCCTGTAGGTGGACCTCCGGAAAAATTGTTTGGACAGAGGGCCTGTAGGTGGACCTCCGGAAAAATTGTTTGAAGAGAGGGCCTATAGGTGGACCTCCGGAAAAATTGTTTGGACAGAAGGCCTGTAGGTGGAACTCCGGAAAAATTGTTTGGAGAGAGGGCCTGTAGGTGGACCTCTGGAAAAATTGTTAGGACAGAGGGCCTGTAGGTGGACCTCTGGAAAAATTGTTTGAATAGAGGGCCTGTAGGGGGCCCTCCTGAAAAATTGTGGTAAAAGAGTGCCAGTTGGACCTCCAAAAAATGGCGTTTTTTGGATCAGCGTTAGGCAAAGACGATATGGAGGAGGAGTAGGAGGAGTAGAGAAGATTTTTAGCTGCTTTCCCCCGGAGGAGATTTGAATTCCGGTGAAATCCAGGCTTTGTTCATTTTAATAAGCGTCAGCCTGTCAGCGCTGTCAGTTGACAGGCGTGTACGCTTATCGGTGATGGCGCCACCAGCTGCACTGAATACCCGCTCTGACAGCACGCTAGCGGCAGGGCAGGCCAGCACCTCCAAGGCGTACAGCGCCAGTTCAGGCCACGTGTCCAGCTTTGAAACCCAGTAGTTGTATGGAGCAGAGTGATCGCTACGGACGTTGGTATGGTCAGCTAGGTACTCCCTCACCATCTTTCTGTACAGCTCCCCCCTACTCTGCCTAGACTGGGGACAGGTAACAGTGTCTTGCTGGGGTGACATAAAAGTGGCAAAGGCCTTGGAGAGCGTTCCCCTGCCAGTGCTGGTCAAGCTGCCTGCTCGCCTCCTCTCCCCCGCTACTTGGCTCACAGAACCATGCCCTCTGCCGCTAGCGGCGTCAGATGGGAAGAATTGTTTCAGCTTGTGCACCAGGGCCTGTTGATATCTATTCACTCTCATACTCCTTTCCTCTGCAGGGATGAGAGTGGAAAGGTTCTGCTTGTACCGTGGGTCCAGGAGAGTGAACACCCAGTAATCGGTGTTTGAAAAAATTCTTCTAACGCGAGGGTCACGGGATAGGCAGCCTAACATGAAGTCTGCCATGTGCGCCAGAGTCCCAACACGTAAGAATTCCCTCTCCTCACTGGCCTGACTCTCCATTTCCTCCTCCTCCTCCTCCAAGTCCTCCTCTTCAGCCCATACACACTCAAGAGTTAAGGACTGAGCACTGGTACCCTCTACTGTCTCGCCGACATTCTCCTCCTCTTCCTCCTCATCCTCATCCCCCTCCTCCGATACGTGCTGAGAAACAGAACGGAAGGTGCTCTGGCTATCAAGCGACGTATCTTCCTCCACCGTCTCTTGTGACAAGCGCAAAGCATCCGACTTGATGCTGAGCAGTGAGTTTTTCAACAGGCAAAGCAGAGGGATGGTGAGGCTGATAATGGCGGCATCGCCGCTGACCATCTGTGTTGACTCCTCAAAGTTGCTCAACACCTGGCAGATATCAGACATCCACGTCCACTCCTCGTTGTAGACTTGAGGAATCTGAGAGACCTGACTACCAGTTCTGGTGGAAGATGACATCTGGCAGTCTACAATCACTCTGCGCTACTGGTAAACTCTGGATAACATGTTTAATGTGGAATTCCATCTCGTGGGCACATCGCACAATAGTCGGTGAGCGGGCAGTTGTAGGCGGCGCTGCGCTGCCCTGAGAGTGGCAGTATCTGTGTTCGACTTGCGGAAATGCGCACAGATGCGGCGCACCTTGGTGAGCAAATCAGACAGATTGGGGTATGTCTTGAGGAACCGCTGAACTATTAGATTGAACACGTGGGCCAGGCATGGCACATGTGTCAGTCTGCCGAGTTGCAGAGCCGCCACCAGGTTACGCCCGTTGTCACACACAATCATGCCTGGCTTAAGGTTCAGCGGTGCCAGCCACAGATCGGTCTGCGCCGTGATGCCCTGTAACAGCTCTTGGGCGGTGTGCCTTTTGTCACCTAAGCTCAGCAGTTTGAGCACCGCCTGCTGGCGCTTACCCACGGCACTGCTGCTGCGCCTAGAGCTACCGACTGAAGGCGCCGTGCCCACGGATGGTAATTCGGTGGAGGAGGAGGGGTCGGAGGAGGAGGAGGCATAGTAGGTCTGAGAGACCGTGACCGAGGTAGGCCCCGCAATCCTCGGTGTGGGCAGTACATGAGCGGCCCCAGGGTCATTCTCGGTCCCAGCCTCCACCAAGTTAACCCAATGTGCCGTCAGTGAGATATAGTGTCCCTGCCCGGCAGCACTTGTCCACGTGTCCGTGGTTAGGTGGACCTTCTCAGAAACAGCGTTGGTCAGGGCACGGATGATGTTCTCTGACACGTGCTGGTGTAAAGCTGGGACGGCACATCGGGAAAAATAGTGGCGGCTGGGGACGGAATACCGAGGGGCAGCCACCGCCATGAGATTGCGAAAGGCCTCGGTCTCTACCAGCCTATAGGGCAGCATCTCCAGGCTAAGCAATTTGGAGATGTGGACGTTGAGGGCTTGGGCATGTGGGTGGGTGGAACTGTATTTCCTCTTGCGCTACAGCGTCTGCTGTAAAGACAGCTGAACGCTGCGCTGGGACACGTTGGTGGACACTGTGGAGGATCGTTGAGGCGAAGGTGTGGTTTTCCGGCGGGAGGCGCTCGTGCCGGGGTCCTGGGCAGGGGGTTGACTAGCAGAGGCAGCGAGTGACGCAGGGGGTTGACTAGCAGAGGCAGCGAGTGACACAGGGAAAGGAGCAGTGGTGTGACCCGCAGGAGGTGGTGAACGGCCTTGGTTCCATTGAGTGGGGTGTTTAGCACTCATATGCCTGCGCATGCTGGTGGTGGTTAGGCTAGTAGTGGTGGCACCCCTGCTGATCCTGGTGTGGCACAGGTTGCACACCACAGTCCGTCGGTCATCCTCACTTTCTTTAAAGAACCTCCAGACTTGCGAACATCTAGGCCTCGCCACGGGAGCTTCACTACGTGAAACAGTTGCTGCTGATGCACCAGCTCTGGCCCTGCTTCTCCCTCTGGCCACACCACTGCCTCTTACAACCTGTTCTGGTGCAGCACTCGCCTCCGCCTCAGAAGCACTGTCTTCACTCGGCATATCAACCCAGCTCGGGTCAGTCACCTCGTCATCCTCCGATTCCTCAGTCTGCTCCCCCCTCGGAATTCCTCCCCTTACAACAACTTCACCACTGTCTGACAACCGTGTCTCCTCATCGTCCGACACCTCTTTACAAACTTCTTCCACTAACTCAACATTGTCATTATCATCATCATCACCCACAGACTGCGACAGTTGGAACACTTGGGCATCGGGAAAGAGGTCAGCAGCAACCTGAGAAGTGGTTTGTGACTCTGGGAAGGGTCCAGCAAACAGTTCCTGAGAGTATGCCGGATCGCATTTCAAATTTCCTGGGAGGGGCAGACTGGGGGGAAGGAGGTTGAGGTGGAGGAGCCAGAGGGAGTGCTCCCTTGGGTAACGTGGGTGGACTGCCTGGAAGACTGACTGGCGGACAAATTACTTGAAGCATTATCTGCAATCCAAGAGATCAGCTGTTCGCACTGTTGTGGTTTCAACAGTCCTCTACCACGTGTCCCTGTAAGTTGAGACATGAAGCTAGGGAGTGTAACTCTGCGGCGTTCCACAGCTTCCTCATCAGCAGGTACTGTCCTCACCCTGCCCAGGACCACGGCCTCTGTCCCCTGCAGTAATTGACTGCCCACGCCCACGCCTGTCCTCGAACCTTAGCCCTGGGGTTCCACATTTTCTGTATATAATTCGTATTCTATAAAAAAAAAATAAATAAATGGGCCTGCTGTACTGAAACCCACAAACTTGTTCAGTTCTGGTTTAATTTTGTGACGTACAGAAAGTGTCACCTGGACAGTTATATACCGTTTGGAGGAAGCTTGACCGTATGCGACTAAACTGAACGCTCAGCACACAGAAAGGAGACATGCAGCATGTGTGTCAAATGGAATTCTGTATCACTCAGCTAAAACAACAAAAAAACTAATGTTTTTTCTATATATTTTTTACATATTTTTTCTTTCACTTTTTAGTTTTTTTGGGAACGTGATGTGCAGAAACTATCATAGCACCTGACTGACACCACTTACTGACGTAGCTATTTAGACGGAGACCCAGACAAATGTTCGCACAGAGATTTTTAGGATCAAGCCGTATATATATGTGACAGGTAGCAGGTGACTTGTTGTTTTTTTGTGACGTACAGACAGTGTCACCTGGACAGTATATACCGTTGGAGTGAGTATGCTGAACTGCGTCACACAGAAAGGTGACACGCAGCTGTGTGAAATGGATTTGTATCACTCAGCTAAAACAACAAAAAACAAATTTTTTTTCTATATTTTTTTGTATTTTTGTTTTTTTGGGAACGTGACGTGCAGAAACTATCGTAGAGCTAACTGACACCCTACTGACGGTAGCTATTTAGACTGAGACCCAGACAAATGTCGCACAGAGATTTTTGGGATCAAGCCGTACACGTGACTAGCAAATGACTTGGTTGTATTCTGTGACATACAGAAAGTGTCACCTGGACAGAAAATAGTGAGTGTATTGAACTGTGACACACAGAATGGTTCCACACTGCTGTGTGCAATGGATTTGTATCACTGAGATATAACATAAAAAAGGGGTTATATATGGCGATAGCTGCACTACTAGTGCCAGCCAGCCAAGTGACAAAAAAAAAAAAAAATGTCTTCTAGCCCTTAGAAGGGCTTTGGGTTCTTTGTGGGTGATCCCTGCTAACAGACAACTAAATGCAGGCCCTAACACTGTCCCTGAAACGCAGCAGCTCTATCCCTAACGACATCCAGACGGCAATCTGAGCCGAGCACCACAGCCAGTCGGTAGTATATTCCAGGGTCACCTGATCAGGCCAGACAACCCCTGCTATCGACATGTAAGGCCCCACGTGATGCTGGGTTGTACGCAGAGTCTCCTGGCTTGTGATTGGCTGTGTTTTTAGGCGCCAAAAAAGCACGATGCGGAAGTTGCCATTCCTCGAGCATGGCGAGATACTCGTCCGAGCAGCGAGCACTTACGAGTACCCTAATGCTCGAACGAGCACCAAGCTCGGATGAGCATGCTCGCTCATCTCTATTTATGATGCATGTAACCTTAGATTTCTGGATGTATTGGATAGGCCCCATTCACACGACCGTGATGAATGGGGCCGTATGTATTCGCGCAAAATTGCGGAAATACTTCAGCCCCATTCACCTCTATGGAGCACACAGCTGCGGCACGGAGCTCCGCATAAAAAGATAGAACATGTCCTATACTTGTCTGTACGCACGGACAAGTATAGGAATTTTTCAATAGGGCGCACGGCGTGTGTTCCGAGCGCTGCGGAACACACGTCGGGCGTCCCGTATATTGCGGGTCCGCAATAATGCGGACCTGCAAATATACGGTCGTCTGAATGAGGCCTAACCCTGACATAATGCTGTCAGTGTTATCGAAACATTCCAACAGTAAGGGTTACATAGCCTCATTAATCAATATAATCTTTGCTTCCCTGGCAGTGCTGGAAGGTCAGGACGGGAGCTGCCGCATACTCGCGCTGCAAGACCGAAAGGGACCTTAGGCACTTTCACACAAGCAAATTTTCCGTCAGGTGGCCAGCAGCCAGACTGAATCCTGACCATCATATCAATGGTCTGTGCCCATTTTTCACTCATCATCCTAGTGTTAAAGGGGTATTCTCACTTGGCAATGGGGGCATATCGCTGGATATGCCCCCATTGTCCTATAGGTGCGGTCCCGCCGCTGGACCCGCACCTATATCGAGAACGGGGCCCCCGAAGTGAAGGAGTGCGCACTGCGCAAGCGCGGCCCGCTCTCCATTCACTTCTATGGGGCGCCGCAAATAGCCGAGCGCTGGCTCGGCTATCTCCGTCGGCTCCTAGAAATGAATGGGAGCGCACTGCGCATGCACGGCCACCGTTCCCATTCATTTCTATGGAGCCAACGGAGATAGCCGAGCCAGTGCTCGGCTATTTGCGCGGCCCCATAGAAGTGAATGGAGAGCGGGCCGCGCTTGCGCGGTGCGCACTTCTTCACTTTTGGGCCCCGTTCTCGTTATAGGTGCGGGTCCCAGCGGCGGGACCCGCACCTATAGGACAATGGGGCATATCCTAGCGATATGCCCCCATTGTCAAGATGAGAATAGCCTTTAAGAATAGAGATGAGCGAAGCATCCAAAATTCGCTTCGGCAAATAATTGATGAATTTTGACAAGATTCGTTCTAATACGAATTCATTCAGTCGAATTTGCGTTAAAAAATAATCGTTGTTTTGCGAACATTCCTGCACAAATTACGAACATACAGTCAGCATTGTTAAAGTACGCAAATTGTAAGCATTAGCGTACGAATCCTTAGCGTACTAATGACTCGCGATTGCGTCATACACACGCACTCACGAGGCTAGGCCGCGCGTACAGTCTTTAGAGGCAGTCCATATGAGGTAGAAAAGTAAGGCGCTAGCTATCCGGCTAAGTGCATAATATATTCAAAACACCATACAATAAGTGCATAATAGGACATATTGCAGTACCTGAAAAAGAATACAACACAAATGGGCTAAAGTGCTTGAACGTTGCTGAACCTGTAAAACATTATTGCTATGCTAAAAATACAGCAAAGACATAATTATGCAAACATTTAGTGCAATCAATTTCACATTGCAGCACAATAGGCTCAGATATATGTTTGAGTCTCTCCTTATGGCTGCTTGGCATAAAACACGGAACATGGGTCCAAAATTCAATTGTAATCCACATGAGGTAATTTGTAATCCAAACAGGTAATGGTAATCCAGGGGGGGGGGGGAACAGCGCGCTTAGTACAACTGGGAATTTTCTGCAAAATGGGGGGGGGAGAGTCCTGAACAAGCCATGTCCATCTGGGTCAGAGTCAAATGAGCCAATAAAAGCACAAACTAAGTGCCAACTAGCTCTCACCCATGCAGTCCATGTTGTGGTCCATAGGTGTCCTTTAAATCAGCCAGACTGACAGCCAGTAGAAAGGGTTCCTCAGATAAGGGACCTGAAGTCCTCCTCGCTGGAACTGCTACTGAATGACATCAGAGGACGCTCCTGCCTCCTGTAGGCCAAGCTGCTGCCGTGGTGGAGCTCCACTGCCTCTTCTGCCAGAAGTCGGACTTGACCGGGTCGGGTGGTGGTCACACTGTTGAGCGCTGCAGCCACTTGCACTTCACTTTCGGATACTCCTGCCGGGACAGCAGGGGTAAGGACTTCTACGTTACTGACTGCGGCCCCCAAAGTACTCCTTGATGTCTTCATCGTCAGCAAGGAAGCCACAGCCTCGCTCCCTGAAAACCATAGACGGTTCCCTACGCCGCTCCAGTGTAGGGCCCCCGGCCTCGGATGGTCCGTACTTGGATGACCCATTCCCCACCGCATTCTTGTAGTCCCATAGGGGTCTGGTCTTGGGCCGTCACTGTGCAGGCACAATGGATTCTGCAGCATGGAAGGTGTTGTTCTCCTCCTGGGTGGCGGAGTGGACGCCCCAGCAAGCTTCTGCCGCACCAGCCTGCACGGCGAAAATCGAGTCAGGGGCTGGTGGGATTCTCTTTGGGCCATTTGTGACACTCTGATCTCTCCAGCTGTCTTGTTCCGCTGGCTTGACTGAGAGGAGGGCGGAGTAAATGAGGGAGGAGTCTTCACTCCCTGCAAAATAGTTAGTTCCCGGTGGGCCAGGCTGGTTTTTCCTGCTTCTGAGGGTGGCGTATCTTCACTTCCTCGCTTCTGGGGCCGGAGGGGGGGCAGAAGAATGTGTTGCGTACGTAGCGTTAGCGTTCAAATTTTAAGAACATTACGAACATACGAAGCGAATCTGAAAAAATCCAGATTCGCTTTCGAGTAGGAAATTTGTAAGATTCGTAACGAATCTATGAAGCAGCGAAAGATTCCTCATCTCTAGTTAAAGAAGAACTCCCGACAAAAATTTATTCCATGTCCTGCTAGAAATGTACATGATGTATCTGTCGGATGTGTATTTTTTACCAGTAGCTGTTTTTGACGTTATATCATCCTGAAGTTTCTTATCTGTGTCATGTGACCAGCAATTCCACCAATTACAATAGACTTATGTGTGGACAGGAAGTCTATTCTCATGTATTCTATGAGATGAAAGTGAGGCTCCCATAAGAATGAATAGAGCAGTTACTGGCTTTCTGTCCTGGTCAGTGGAGGTCAGGAGTTGGTACATGACCAGCTACAATAAGAAGAGAGGTTTTACTCACAGAAACATCACTGATAAGAAAATGACATCACTACAGATTATATCATGCACCTTTCTAACAGGTCAGAGAATAAAATTTTGGCGGGAGTTCTCTTTAGAAAATGCAGCATGTTCTACTGTATATGTGTGTTTTTATGCAGCTCTGGCTCCATAGAAGTGAATGGGACTTTGGTGAAAAATGGAAGGAATCTGATGCAATGTGTTTTTCACTGATGGTTTCTAGGAGAAGCTAAGTGTGATTCTTCAGTTTTTCTTCACAAGCATGAAAAACCCATTCAATCCAGATACAATCCAAATGGAAAAGCACACACACTGAATGCAACTGCAGAAATAAAAACTGATTGAACTTGCATGCAAAATCATTATCTCTCCATGAAGAGGCCTTAGAAGAAATCCTCCCCCCCCTCGATTATAATTATCAGAGTATATGCCTCATTCACATGTCAGTGTTCAGAGATTTCCATCAGTGATTGTGAGCCAAAACCAGGCTTGGAGCCTCACAGACATAAGGTATAAGGCCTTTCACACCTGCGGTGCGGGGCTCCGGCAGGCTGTTCCGGTGGGATGAACAACATGTTATATTTTTGTTCCGGCCGCCTCTCAACAGGGTTGCCGTGCTGCGGCCGGATCCGCGGCCCGCCCCCCATTACAGTGAATGAGGCTGGAGCACAGTT
>ONZH01027182.1:0-80723 GCA_900303285.1 Rhinella marina
GCAGTTCTTTCATCCTCATGGTTTGGTTTTTGCTCTGATATGCATTGTCACCTGTGAGACCTTATATAGACAGGGCTGTTTACAGTTACATTACAGTTCCATCTGGACATATATGGGATATAGATAGGACATGACAGAAATGTCTGATAGATACAAATCCCACCTCTGATATCCACCACAAGGCATATGGGGTCCCATTGTGAATGGAAAGCTCAGCTGCCTTCAGAAGTCCCATAGAAAGGAATTCAGAAAACCGAGCATTCTATCTATCTATCTATCTATCTATCTATCTATCTATCTGTCTCTCATATCTGTCTATCTATCTGTCTTTCTATCTATCTATCTATCATCTACCATATTACCGTATTCTGTCATCCATAATATCAGAATTAGAGATGAGCGAGTACTAAAATGCTCGGGTGCTCGTTATTCGAGTCGAATTTTTCCCAATGCTTGGGTGCTCGTTTCGAATAACGAACCCCATTGAAGTCAATGGGAGACTCGAGCATTTTTGCAGGGGACCAAGGCTCTGCCTGGAAACCTCAGAAAATGATGGAAACACCACGGAAATGGACAGGAAACAGCAGGGGCAGCATGCATGGATGCCTCTGAGGCTGCTTAATCCCACCATTACCCCAAATTCTCAGGCAACAGCCTGGTGGTTAACCTCATGGCAATTGTGCTCACCCAGACCAAGAAAGGCGAGGCAAATACCCATCACATGTTAGGGAAGCACCCAACTAGGTGCAACGAAGGTCCATCACCGCCTGCAGGTGACACCACTGCTCATGCTGGCACTGCAGCTGACATCAAGTTTAGTATCTGTTCTTATCAGTTGCTGTGGCTGTTGGTGGTAAAGTGGTGAGCATAGCTGCTTCCCAAGCAGTTGACCCGGGTTTGATTCCCGTCTATCGCAGGAGGCAATTAAAAGAAGATATAAAAAAAATCAGTACAATATCTAATACGTCCCCTACCCGGGTAAATTGTTTGGAGAGAGGGCCTGTAGGTGGGGGGGAAGGAGGTTTCGCTGGAAGAGCCAGAGGAGTGCCCCCTGGGCTAATTGTGTGGTGGTGACAACAGCCAGAATGGATTTGAAAAACTGTAGCATCAACCGATCAACCGTATGGTATCGATTCTTCTCAGTTAATACCGTATACGTCCCTATCTTGGGACCCTATATTTCATGGATTTTTCGACCACGGAAAACGGAAAAAGAGCTTGCTCTGGCCAAGGGAGTGTCTTTCCAACTGCAGCTAAGGGACGTGTCATGCTCTGCCTATCACAGGTCAGGAGCAATTAAAAGAAGAAAAAACAAAAAACATCAGTACAATATTTAATACGTCCCCTATCCGGGTAAATAGTTTGGAGAGAGGGCCTGTAGGTGGGGGGGCAGGCTGGGGGGGAGGTTTCGCTGGAAGAGCCAGAGGAGTGCCCCTGGGCTAGCGTGTGTGGTGGTGACAACAGCCAGAATGGATTTTGAAAAACTGTTGCATCAACCGGTAGTATCGATTCTTCTCAGTTAAACCGTATACGTACCCTATCTTGGGACCTTATATTTCATGGATTTTTCGACCACGGAAAATGGAAAAAGAGCTTGCTCTGTCCAGGGGAGTATCTTTCCCACTGCAGCTAAGGGGACGTGTCCATGCTCTGCCTATCGCAGGTCAGGAGGCAATTAAAAGAAGAACAAAAAAAAACATCAGTACAATATCTAATACGTCCCCTATCTGGGTAAATTGTTTGGAGAGAGGGTCTGTAGGTGGGGGGCAGGCTGGGGGGAAGGAGGTTTCGCTGGAAGAGCCAGAGGAGTGCCCCCTGGGCTAGCGTGTGTGGTGGTGATAACAGCCGGATGGATTTAGAATGACGACGCAGGACCCCAACTTAAAAATTTAGCATCAACCGGTACAATTGTCAATTATGAGCTCGATCAAGTGTGGCATGACTTTTAAATGGATATTGCATGTGGTCACGTACTCCCTGGAACCCCATAGTCACCCCTTTCTGATGTGCTAGCCCAGAACATTCTCTGCCCCAATTCGCAAGACCTTTTGCTGTTTCCGTGTGCTGACAGTGGGGATTTACCAGTGTTGTCTGAGGAGGTGGTGGACAATAGCGAGACACAGGTGTCGGGGGTGAGGTAGTTGTATGGGAAGCAAGTTACAGTGGGGACTCCTTGGGGGGACTTTCTCATGATGGGACAGATTCAACTTGGGTGGATCAGGCACAGGAACAGATCAATTTTTTTGTGTTTATTTAACTTTTATTTAGCAAAAATAACCAGAGATATTTATTCGTTATCTTCTCTGCGCAGTCTGGCGTTGGGGTTCGTCACTTTGATGGCGAGCTGTGCCGCTCTCTCCACAATGGTCTTTAGGTTCTTAGATGGAGACGTTGTCAGCGATTTCAGCACAGAAGGACTTGTTGCTCATCAACAGAACCTCGACCTCCTTGACATTGTGGACCAGGAATTTGCGGGTGGACCAGGAATTTGCGGAACCCTGTTGGCAGCATGTGTTTGGTCTTCTACTTGCTACCGTATCCAATGTTGGGCAATATAGATACGCAGGTAATATTATTTTTCACACCTATCCCAAAAATAATAATTTACGCAGTTTGCGCAAATAAAACTGGAAACTGGAATTGGAGAGAGGGCCTGTAGGTGGACCTCCGGAAAAATTGTTTGGAGAGAGGGCCTGTAGGTGGACCTCCGGAAAAATTGTTTGGACAAAGGGCCTGTAGGTGGAACTCCGGAAAAATTGTTTGGACAGAGGGCCTGTAGGTGGACCTCCGGAAAAATTGTTTGGACAGAGGGCCTGTAGGTGGACCTCCGGAAAAATTGTTTGGACAGAGGGCCTGTAGGTGGACCTCCGGAAAAATTGTTTGGACAGAGGGCCTGTAGGTGGACCTCTGGAAAAATTGTTTGAATAGAGGGCCTGTAGGGAGCCCTCCTGAAAAATTGTGCTAAAAGATGCCAGTTGGACCTCTAAAAAATGGCGTTTTTTGGGTCAGCGTTAGGCAAAGACGATATGGAGGAGGAGGAGTAGAGAAGAGGAATCGGATACATAAGTTATTTAAATCTTTAGCTGCTTTCCCCCAGAGGAGATTTGAATTCCGGTGAAATCCAGGCTTTGTTCATTTTAATAAGCGTCAGCCTGTCAGCGCTGTCAGTTGACAGGCGTGTACGCTTATCGGTGATGATGCCACCAGCTGCACTGAATACCTGCTCTGACAGCACGCTAGCGGCAGGGCAGGCCAGCACCTCCAAGGCGTACAGCGCCAGTTCAGGCCACGTGTCCAGCTTTGAAACCCAGTAGTTGTATGGAGCAGAGTGATCGCTACGGACGTTGGTATGGTCAGCTAGGTATTCCCTCACCATCTTTCTGTACAGCTCCCCCCTACTCTGCCTAGACTGGGGACAGGTGACAGTGTCTTGCTGGGGTGACATAAAAGTGGCAAAGGCCTTGGAGAGCGTTCCCCTGCCAGTGCTGGACAAGCTGCCTGCTCGCCTCCTCTCCCCCGCTACTTGGCCCACAGAACCATGCCCTCTGCCGCTAGCGGCATCAGATGGGAAGAATTGTTTCAGCTTGTGCACCAGGGCCTGTTGATATCTATTCACTCTCATACTCCTTTCCTCTGCAGGGATGAGAGTGGAAAGGTTCTGCTTGTACCATGGGTCCAGGAGAGTGAACACCCAGTAATCGGTGTTTGAAAAAATTCTTCTAACGCAAGGGTCACAGGATAGGCAGCCTAACATGAAGTCTGCCATGTACCCCAGAGTCCCAACACGCAAGAATTCCCTCTCCTCACTGGCTTGACTCTCCATTTCCTCCTCCTCCTCCTCCAAGTCCTCCTCTTCAGCCCATACACGCTCAAGAGTTAAAGACTGATCACTGGTACCCTCTACTGTCTCGCTGACATTCTCCTCCTCTTCCTCCTCATCCTCATTCCCCTCATCCGATACGCGCTGAGAAACAGACCGGAGGGTGCTCTGGCTATCAAGCGACGTATCTTCCTCCACCGTCTCTTGTGACAAGCGCAAAGCATCCGACTTGATGCTGAGCAGTGAGTTTTTCAACAGGCAAAGCAGCGGGATGGTGGGGCTGATAATGGCGGCATCACCGCTGACCATCTGTGTTGATTCCTCAAAGTTGCTCAACACCTGGCAGATATCAGACATCCACGTCCACTCCTCATTGTAGACTTGAGGAATCTGACTGACCTGACTACCAGTTCTTGTGGAAGTTGACATCTGGCAGTCTACAATCGCTCTGCGCTGCTTGTAAACTCTGGATAACATGTTTAATGTAGAATTCCATCTCGTGGGCATGTCGCACAACAGTCGGTGAGCGGGCAGTTGTAGGCGGCGCTGCGCTGCCCTGAGAGTGGCAGCATCTGTGGTGGACTTGCGGAAATGCGCACAGAAGCGGCGCCCCTTGGTGAGCAAATCAGACAGATAGGGGTATGTCTTGAGGAACCGCTGAACTATGAGATTGAACACGTGGGCCAGGCATGGCACATGTGTCAGTCTGCCGAGTTGCAGAGCCGCCACCAGGTTACGCCCGTTGTCACACACAACCATGCCTGGCTTGAGGTTCAGCGGTGCCAGCCACACATCGGTCTGCGCTGTGATGCCCTGTAACAGCTCTTGGGCGGTGTGCCTTTTGTCACCTAAGCTCAGCAGTTTGAGCACCGCCTGCTGGCGCTTACCCACGGCACTGCTGCTGCGCCTAGAGCTACCGAATGAAGGCGCCGTGCCCACGGATGGTAATTCGGTGGAGGAGGAGGAGGGGTCGGAGGAGGAGGAGGAGGCATAGTACGTCTGAGAGACCGTGACCGAGGTAGGCCCCGCAATCCTCGGTGTGGGCAGTACATGAGCGGCCCCAGGGTCATTCTCGGTCCCAGCCTCCACCAAGTTAACCCAATGTGCCGTCAGTGAGATATAGTGTCCCTGCCCGGCAGCACTTGTCCACGTGTCCGTGGTTAGGTGGACTTTCTCAGAAACAGCGTTGGTCAGGGCACGGATGATGTTCTGTGACACGTGCTGGTGTAGGGCTGGGACGGCACATCGGGAAAAATAGTGGCGGCTGGGGACCGAATACCGAGGGGCAGCCACCGCCATGAGATTTCGAAAGGCCTCGGTCTCTACCAGCCTATAGGGCAGCATCTCCAGGCTAAGCAATTTGGAGATGTGGACGTTGAGGGCTTGGGCATGTGGGTGGGTGGAACTGTATTTCCTCTTGCGCTCCAGCGTCTGCTGTAAAGACAGCTGAACGCTGCGCTGGGACACGTTGGTGGACACTGTGGAGGATCGTTGAGGCGAAGGTGTGATTTCCGGCGGGAGGTGCTCGTGTCGGGGGCCTGGGCAGGGGGTTGACTAGCAGAGGCAGCGAGTTACGCAGGGTGTGGACTAGCAGAGGCAGCGAGTGACACAGGGGAAGGAGCAGTGGTGTGACCTGCAGGAGGTGGTTAACGGCCTTGGTTCCATTGAGTGGGGTGTTTAGCACTCATATGCCTGCGCATGCTGGTGGTGGTTAGGCTAGTAGTGGTGGCACCCATGCTGATCCTGGTGTGGCACAGGTTGCACACCACAGTCCGTCGGTCATCCTCACTTTCTTTAAAGAACCTCCAGACTTGCGAACATCTAGGCCTCGCCACGGGAGCTTCACTACGTGAAACAGTTGCTGCTGATGCACCAGCTCTGGCCCTGCTTCTCCCTCTGGCCACACCACTGCCTCTTACAATCTGTTCTGGTGCAGCACTCGCCTCCGCCTCAGAAGCACTGTCTTCACTCGGCATATCAACACAGCTTGGGTCAGTCACCTCGTCATCCTCCGATTCCTCAGTCTGCTCCCCCCTCGGAATTCCTCCCCTAACAACAACTTCACCACTGTCTGACAATTGTGTCTCCTCATCGTCTGCCACCTCTTTACAAACTTCTTCCACTAACTCAACATTGTCATCATCATCATCACCCACAGACTGCGACAGTTGGAAAACTTGGGCATCGGGAACGAGGTCAGCAACAACCTGAGAAGTGGTTTGTGACTCTGGGAAGGGTCCAGAAAACAGTTCCTGAGAGTATGCCGGATCGCATTCCAAATTTTCCTGGGAAGGGGCAGACTGGGGGATAGGAGGTTGAGGTGGAGGAGCCAGAGGAGTGCTCCCTTGGGTAACGTGGGTGGACTGCGTGGAAGACTGACTGGTGGACAAATTACTTGAAGCATTGTCCGCAATCCACGATATCAGCTGTTCACACTGTTCTGGTTTCAACAGTCCTCTACCACGTGTCCCTGTAAGTTGAGACATGAAGCTAGGGAGTGTAGCTCTGCGGCGTTCCACAGCTCCCTCATCAGCAGGTACTGACTCACCCTGCCCAGGACCACTGCCTCTGCCCCCTGCAGTAATTGAATGCCCACGCCCACGCCCTCGTCCTCGACCCTTAGCCCTGGGGTTCAACATTTTCTGTATATAAGTGTATGGTATAAAAAAATAAATAAACGGGCCTGGTGTACTGAAACCCACAAACTTGTTCAGTCTGGTTTAATTAAGTAACGTACAGAAAGTGTCACCACACAGTATATACGGATTGGAACGAGTGTGCTGAACTGTGACACACAGAAAGGTTACACGCAGCTGAGTAAAATGGATTTGTATCACTGAGCTAAAACAACTAAAAAACTAATTTTTTTTATATATTTTGTTTTTTGTATATTTTTTGTAATTTTTTTTTTTGGGAACGTGACGTGCAGGAACTATCGGAGACCTAACTCACACCCTGTTCACGGTGGCTATTTAGACTGCGAACCAAGACAAATGTCGCACAGAGATTTTTTGGATCAAGCTGTATACGTTATTGGTAGCAAATGACTTGCTTGTATTTTGTGACATACAGAAAGTGTCACCTGGACAGTATATATGGATTGGAGTGAGTGTGCTGAACTGTGACACACAGAATGGTTCCACACTGCTGTGTGCAATGGATTTGTATCACTGAGATATAACATAAAAAAAGGGGGTTATATATGGCGATAGCTGCACTACTAGTGCCAGCCAGCCAAGCCAGGAGACAAAAAAAATGTCTTCTAGCCCTTAGAAGGGCTGTTGGGTTCTTTGTGGTTGATTCCTGCCTAACAGAGAACTAAATGCAGGCCCTAACACTGTCCCTGAAACGCAGCAGCTCTATCCCTAACGACATCCAGACGGCATCTGAGCCGAGCACCGCGGCCAGTCACTAGTATATTCCAGGGTCACCTGATCAGGCCAGCCAACCCCTGCTATCGACATGTAAGGGCCCCACGTGATGCTGGGTGTACCGTAGAGTCTCCTGGCTTGTGATTGGCTGTGTTTATAGGCGCCAAAAAAGCACGATGCGGAAGTTGCCATTTCCTCGAGTATGGCGAGATACTCGTCCAAGCAGCGAGCATTTACGAGTACCCTAATACTCGAACGAGCACCAAGCTCGGACGAGTATGCTCGCTCATCTCTAATCAGAATCTATCTATCTACCTATCTAGCTAGCTATCTATCTATCTATACATCCATTGTCTGTCTACCATATTATCCTATTCTGTCAACCATCATATCAGCGTTACATTTCTGCTGTATTATACTAAAAAAAGGCTTTATCTTTTGATGAGTTGTAATAAGTAAATTAATGTTAATTTCTTCAGTGCTTTATAATTTAATTGGTGCTTCAAGCAATGTCTCTTGTATTGTAAGATGTGTCAGCATATACCTTTGAAAACAGCTAGTACAGTTCTGCTTTCTTATTCTCCATTTTAAACAAATGCTTGTTACCTAGTAATTGTCATTTATGATTTTTAAATCTCCTAGGGCCCAGGGATAAGAAGAATGACATTGATTGGATATGCACTTCTTAAATCATTTGCATTTGTATTGTGTACACTAGTGGAAAAGGAAATATTATACTATCATAATATCTGCTGTAGGGCCATTCGCCAACTGAAGATGGTACCTTAAATATTAATCAAATATAATATGACAACAAAGTTGTCTAATTACAGGGAATTCCGAGCTGTACAGTGTTCAGGATCCTCATCTATTGGGCAAAGTGGAAAACGATTACTTTCATGTCTTTCAATTTGAAGGACCCTGAACTTCCATGCATAAGATGGACACCACGTTGATTTTGACTCACCAAGATAGAGGATAATTCTTAGATTGTGGGGTTCTGACTACTGAGACCCTCACTGATACTGGAGGCCCCGTTTCAGTGAAATTAATGGAATGGCAGGTGAAGCATGCACACTGCTGCTCCATTCATTTGTATGGGACTGCTGGAAATAACTGGGAGCTCCCACTTGGCTATTATCAACAGTCCAATAAAAATAATTACTGGAGCGTCAGTGTGCAAGCTTAACCTGCCACACCATTCATTTAAGGGATATAGGATCCTCATTCTCATAATTGGTGGGGGTCCGAGCAGTAGGACCCTTACTAATCCAATAATTATCCCCAATCTTATGAATAGGGGATAACTTCACCTAACCGGAATAATCCGTTCATTTCTCACAGGGATTGTGCTTCAGTTGAATTGAATACTTGTTACAGATTTTGGATCCATGTTTAGAAGTAGCCTGGTCTACTTTACTTATCTTCTGCTGTTATTATTCATATATTGTTTTGTTTGTGTCGGTTGCACACTTATATGCATCTCTGTGTTACAATATACTGTATTTTTCGCTTAATAAGAAGCACCCGATGATAAGAAAATAGGAAAATAAGAAAAAAATATTTTTAATCAGGTCTCATATCATATCCTCATATCAGACCCCCAAAATTTGAGGACATCACATCAGACCCCCATATCAGCCCTCCATGTCAGAACCCCGTCAGCCCTCCATGTCAGAACCCCGTCAGCCCTCCATGTCAGAACCCCATCAGCCCTCCATGTCAGAACCCCGTCAGCCCTCCATGTCAGAACCCCGTCAGCCCTCCATGTCAGAACCCCGTCAGCCCTCCATGTCAGAACCCCGTCAGCCCTCCATGTCAGAACCCCGTCAGCCCTCCATGTCAGAACCCCGTCAGCCCTCAGATCAGCCCTGTCAGAACCCCGTCAGCCCTCCATGTCAGAACCCCGTCAGCCCTCCATGTCAGAACCCCGTCAGCCCCTCCATGTCAGAACCCCGTCAGCCCTCCATGTCAGAACCCCGTCAGCCTCCATGTCAGAACCCCGTCAGCCCTCCATGTCAGAACCCCGTCAGCCCCTCCATGTCAGAACCCCGTCAGCCCTCCATGTCAGAACCCCGTCAGCCCTCCATGTCAGAACCCCAACAGACCTCAGATCAGCCCTTTCAGACCCCCATCAGACCTCAGATCAGCCCTTTCAGACCCCCATCAGACCTCAGATCAGCCCTTTCAGACCCCCATCAGACCTCAGATCAGCCCTTTCAGACCCCCATCAGACCTCAGATCAACCCTTTCAGACCCCCATCAGACCTCAGATCAGCCCTTTCAGACCCCATCAGCCTTTTCAGACCCCCATCAGCCTTTCAAACCCCATCAGACCCTAGATCAGCCCTCTCAGACCCCCATCAAATCCCAGATCAGCCCTTTCAGACCCCCATCAGACCCCCATCAGGTGTGCAGTGTCCTCCACAACTTTCGGGGCTCCGTTCTCGGTGTAGGTGCAGGTCCCAGCGATATGCCCCCATTGTCTGAGATGGGAAAGCCCCTTTAACTTGTTTGTTTGGAATTTTAGCATGGCAGCCTCATTCTACCGTTTTATTTAGCCCATTCTCTGTGACCAGAGGGCTCTTCCAGTGACTGAATTAGAGCATCTCGCATTGCTCCAGAAAACCTTTTCCAAAGTAATTAATTCAGTGGGAACTAATTGTAGATGTATACCATTGAATAGGCAGACTGTAACATACTTTGTTATGCTCCTTTACAGTCTCACTGCAGTTGCGATTGTTGCGGTCAGGTGACACATGCGAGCATCACACAGTCACTCAATCAATCAATATGCATTGCTGTTCATCCAATCAGAGCACATGACTGCCCAGCCATTCAGATCACTTTGCTGTTCAGCCAACCAGAGTGCCCGGTGCTCTGTATGAATTTTCAGTGGGCTTCACTTTGCACCAGTTCTTAGGTGTTTGTTGTTTGTATATTGGACCCAGTACTCTGCTCAACTGACTCCAATTTCTGGATTGCTCTTTGGAATCCAAGCTCAGCTCAGCGACCTCTTAGTCACAATCCTGTCTATTCTTGACTATGTTCTTGCCTTGCCCTTTTGGATACCATCTCTGAAATCTGTAGCACAATGTCAGAGCTTGTTCCCTGGATCCTTAGTTACCTTGTTGAAATTTGCAGTTCTATACAGAGCAACTGTGCTGCTCCGCCTTTCATTTAAAGGGGTTATTCAAGATCTTTATTAACTCCCGCCCCCCATATGCTTGGGCCCCTCTCAGAGGTTGTACTTACCCTGCCGGTACCAATGTTGGTTTTGATGACCACCACTGTATGTCTCCTTCAATTAGATGAAAACATCCGGCGATGGGGAGGGGGGGCAGCCAATAGCAGGCCACGACGGGAACAAGCCTCCCTAGCATCATCTTTAATGATTGCTCTACCACCAATTGGAAACTATTCTGTGGGCAAAATTTGAGGATCTCCAGTTATGAAGTCCACATTTCCATGCAGAAGTTAAACGGTTGAAACTTAGAGATCCCTCAGACTCTCTACCCCAGTCTAGCAAGCACCAAGCCATCTGCGGCTTACAGTCTTCTGAGGTGAGCATCTGTGACACGTACAGTAACATATCTCCAGGGAATGAAGTGTTCAAACTGGTCCCAATTAACACAGTGCAAACTTAGCCTACATGAACATCAATGTCAAATATGAATTTTTCAAATTAATTAATTACAATTTTTTTAAAGCTCTTTCTTGGTCAAGAAATAAGACGAAAGGTCAAGGTACACTCAATCGAACTGGAGAAGTTTTTTAACTTCTCACTACTTAATAAATCTCTCATCAAGTCATGACTGAGCTCATTAAAGCGTCATCCTCTCCGTAATTACAGAGTGCCACTGATTTATGCGTATTATTTTGCATACAAACTTATCATAACCATTCACTTAGCAATTTAATATTAATAATTGTGTTTGTGTTACGTGAAGTGTTACCCCTCCAAAATCCTTCCAAAGTCTAGACACCTAGTAAAATTTCCTGATATGGGTTATTTACATTTATTAAAGCTCCCTTTAAGATGTAAGAGGAAAAAAAATGATTCTTTCATTCTGCAAAGTGCTGACTTAACAAGAAGGGGAAAAGTTAGCTTGATTCAGTCTCGTATAACACCTGTCTCGTCAGCAGGACCACTCTAAAGGGAAGGGCCTCCAGGCGCCTACGTCCCTGGATTCTCTATGCCTCATTCTTCATCCACGCTGCTAGTAATGTACCATCACTGGCACAGTTACACCTGAACACTCTGGTGATGCCAAACACCTGGCTTGATTTTCCACTGTCCAAATGAAAAATAAGCATAATCTGCTTTGTGAGGAAACAGCAAATGAGGGAGTTTATGACAAATTATGTTGGTTTATGCAGAAAAGTGATAATAACACACCAACTGCTTTTTTTCTTCACTTAATGAATCATGTTTCATGAGATGCAATGCCCTTTAATTAGACACTACTAGAAACATAAAATATTAATTTACTTCTAATTCTTTCTCCAGACAGTAAACATATTAGGATGTTTGTTCCCACTAAATAACTTAGTTTTTTTTTTTTTTTTACCATTGTCTTTTGATGATCATTTTATTTTCAGTGATAGGGCGCTTTATAATGATTAACGGTGCGTGGCAAAACTAGGGTGACAGTAGAAAATTATTCACACTGATGCAAAATTACTTGATGGAACTGATGGGAAAATTAACTCTGTAAAGCTCAGGTTATGTGATCAAGTCTGAGGCAAAAAAAGACTGTTAAACAACAGGAAATAAATTAAAACATTTCTATAGTCGTCAGCGAGCGACTCTAAAAATTACGTGAAAATTGAAGGGAACAAAAAGCAAATGCTAAAGGGACAGGTATTATTGATTTGCATGCTAATTCTCCAACTGTTACTAATTTTCTTGATTCCTAATTTTGAAGTTGTGTTCCCAACATCCATCATAGCTGTACACTAGAGGGTATGAGCATCTTTTCCAATAAATTACAGGAACTATGACTAATTATGGTGATATTAGCTATGCAAAATACTGTGTAGCATTAAGTGAACACATTTACCATTTGAAATTACAGTCGAGTCTTTGCAAAAAAAAAAGTCTCTCTATTTTTGTAATTGAATTTACAGATTGATAGAACAATGTATGGCATTTATTGTTTTATGATCCTAATGTTTGCTCTTGAATTCATTTTTATGGCTGCACGGTTAATAATAACGCCCTTTATTAATTACAGTATTCTTAGAAGCTTTTATTTCCTCCCATCGGCATCTTGATATATCATGATTATATTAAGGTATTACTTAGAATCAACAATTGTATCAGTCAATTATAATAAAATATATCATAACGCCACATACAATTAGAATTATATTTATTTACATGGCTCCAACATATTCCTCAGCAACACACAAATAGTATGACACGCAATTAAAGCAAATGAACAATGAGACAAGGTCCCTGCCCATATGAGCTGACAATCTACATGGAATGAATGGAGAGACCCAATAGGTGCAAAAATCTCATTTTGTACATGATATCAGCCCCATGTATTGGTATGGGACATAGGCCTCATTGAAGAAATACGTTTTCCAGGCATGCTTAAAATTAGGAATTTTAGGAGAAAGTCTAATGGTCCAGGGCAATGAATTCCAACACAGAAGATGTCCTGCAGATTGAAGAGAAAGGATGAGGTAATGAAGGGTGATGGTTGTAGGTCATTACCTTAAAGGGGTTCTCCAGGAATTAAGAAAATGAAAATACCTAAATATTACTTTATTATAAATATATTCCCAAATACCTTTTTATTAATTATAATGGCTCGTTTTGTCTGGGGAGCAATCATTAGGAGAAATAAAATGGCAGCCTTCCTATTAGTACACACAAAACCTGTCCTAATCACACAGCAGGACACAGCCACATCACAATGTCCTCTCTGTAGTTCATGTCTCCTCATGAACTCCGTTCCTTCAGAGATTCAGCTGAAGATCATATTAAACAGTATTCAGGACCATAATTCCTGACAAGCAGAGCAGAGAGGAGGATGAGGCAGCTCTATAGCTCAGTGTTGTGTAGTAACTTGTCCTGCTATATGATTAGGACAGGTTTTGTGTGGACTAATAGGACAGCAGCCATTTTATTTCTCCTAATGATTGCTCCCCAGAGAAATCATAACTAATAAAAGGTATTTGGGAATATATTTATACTAATGTAATATTTAATTATTTTCATTTTCTTAATTCCTGGAGAACCCCTTTAATGAAGAACATCCATGGTTCTACCATGGGTTGGTAGAGAGTTGAACTATAGAATGATGCAGCACAGTTGCTTGATGGAGTTTTATTTTTATACTAAATTTGCAGAATTAAATGAGTGATTTTGTAAAATGTTCAGAAGGGACATAACCAAAGAGGGGTAGAAATAGCAGGGGCACATATTCCAGGGTGTTTGAGGGGGCTCAAAGTCAAATCTTTATTATAAGAAAAGACCAGTATTATAAGTGCCACATGGAAGATAGGGGGGCAGATTTTGCATTGTGACCCTGAAGCATAAAGTTACACGTCTGCCAATCCGTAATCTATGAC
Organism: Rhinella marina; assembly: GCA_900303285.1. Taxonomy (NCBI): domain Eukaryota; kingdom Metazoa; phylum Chordata; class Amphibia; order Anura; family Bufonidae; genus Rhinella; species Rhinella marina. The sequence continues at coordinate 13,777 of ONZH01027182.1, forward strand.
AAAATAAAAAAAAAATCATACCTTAAAGTAGAGATGAGCGAATCATTCAAAATTTGCTTCACCGAATATTCGTCGAATTTCTGACAAGATTCGTATTTAAATGAACTTATTCGTCGAATCTACGTTAAAAAAAACATGTTGTTTTGCGAACATTCCTGCCCAAATTACGTACATACAGTCAGCATAGTTAAAAGTATGCAATACGTAAGCATTAACGTACAAAAGTGCGTATGAATCTTTACCGTACTATTGACGCGCGAATGCGTCATATGCACGAGGCTAGGCCGTGGCCTACAGTTATTAGAGGCAGTCCATATGAACTATAAAAATAAGGTGCGTAGCTATCAATAAGTGAATAATTTACTAAAAACACCGTACAATAAGTGCATAATAGGACACATTGCAGTACCAGAAAAAGAATACACACAATGGGCTAAAGTGCTGAACCATTAAAAACAGTGTAGCTAAAAATACAGCAAAGACATAAGTATGCAAACATTTTTGTGCAATCAATTTCACTTTTGCAAGCATAAAAGGCTCAGATATACATTTGAGTCTCTCCTTATGGCTCCTAGTTGGCAATGATAAAACACTGTCTGTCTGGAACACATATTCTAAAATTCAGTTGTAATCCACGTGAGGTAAAATTGTAATCCAAACAGGTAACGTGTAATCCACATGGATAATAGAGAATAGCAGCAAATAGAGAACCCTTTTTGCAAAGGGAGGCTCCCAAATAACCTGAGAAGGGAGTAAAAAGGAAAATAGGCGCGCTTAGGCGCAACTGGCACTTTTCTGCAGAATGAGGGGAGTCCTGACAGCCATGCCCATTTGGGTGAGAGTCAAACGGGGGCAACACAAACTAAACAAAAACAACTGCCAACTAGCATGTCACCCGTCAGGTGCAGTCCATGGTGTGGCTCTCATAGGTCCTCCTGCAGTGTCCTTGACACTGCCAGTAGTTGGGTTCCTGGATCTGAAATTCCTTCTCGCTCAAGCTGCTGCTGAAGCTCATCGGAGGACGCTCCTGCCTCTTGAAGGCCATGCTCGCTGCGGTGGTGGAACTCCAGTGCCCTCTTCTTCCTGAAGTTGGACTTGACGGGGTCCGGATGGTGGTGATGCTGGCGAGCGCTGCAGCCATTTTCGCTTTTCCGGATGCTCCTGCCGGGACAGCAAAGGTGAGGACTTCCGGCTGCAGAGGTTCCGGAAAGGTTACATAGTTACATAGTTACATAGTTACATAGTTACATAGTTAATACGGTTGAAAAAAGACACATGTCCATCAAGTTCAACCAAGGGAGGGGGTAGGAGTGATGAAGGGGAGGGGGACTGGTAACCTTAAGACATGACTCTACATTTCTTAATATGTGGTGACCTTCTTTTTCTCTAAGAATTTATCTAAGCCTGTTTTGAAGCCCTCAGCTGTCTTTGCTGTGACCAGCTCCTGCGGTAGACTGTTCCACAGATTCACAGTTCTTATAGTAAAGAAGGCTTGTCGCCCCTGGAGTCTGAACCTTTGCTTCTCCAGGCGGAGGCAGTGCCCCCTTGTCTTTTGAGGGGATTTTACCTGGAACAGTTTTTCACCATATTTTTTGTATGGGCCATTTACATACTTATACAGGTTGATCATGTCCCCCCTTATACGTCTCTTCTCAAGACTAAACAAGTTTAACTCCTTCAATCTTTCTCCATAGCTAAGATGCTCTATGCCCCTTATCAGTTTAGTTGCCCGTCTCTGCACCCTTTCCAGCTCCAGGACATCCTTCCTATAAACCGGAGCCCAGAACTGAACAGCATATTCCAGATGAGGCCGTACTAATGCTTTATACAGTGGTAATATGACATCCCTGTCCCGCGAGTCCATGCCTCTTTTAATACATGACAATATCCTGCTGGCCTTAGAAGCAGCCGATTGGCATTGCATGCTATTCTGCAGTCTATGGTCTACAAGGACACCCAGATCCTTCTCTACAAGTGACTCTCCCAGTGTTACTCCCCCTAGGACATAGGAGGCATGCAAGTTGTTAGTACCCAGATGCATAACTTTACATTTATCCACATTGAACCTCATCTGCCAAGAGGATGCCCAAACACTCAGTGTGTCCAAGTCAGCTTGTAACTTCTGCACATCTTCCATAGACTGGACTCTACTACAAAGCTTAGTGTCATCTGCAAAAATTGAAACAGTGCTGTTAATTCCTCTCTCTATATCATTAATAAATAAATTAAATAAAAGTGGACCCAGCACTGAACCTTGGGGTACACCACTTATAACTGGGGACCATTCAGAGTAGGAATCATTCACCACCACTCGCTGAGTACGCTCCTTCAGCCAGTTCTCATCCAGTTACAGAGTAGATTTTCTAATCCAACCGACCTTAATTTACCCGTCAGACGTCTATGAGGGGACCGTGTCAAACGCTTTTGCAAAGTCCAAATACACAATATCCACAGCCGCCCCTCTATCTAGGCTTCTACTCACTTCTTCATAAAAACCAATCAGGTTAGTCTGACACTTCTGTCCTTAGTAAAACCCATGCTGGTTATCACTTATAATACTATTTATCCAAAACATATTCCTGTATATAGTCCCTTATTAGACCCTCAAAAAGTTTCCCCACATGGACGTTAAGCTCACCGGTCTATAATTCCCGGGGATGACCTAGAGCCCTTCTTGAAGATGGGCACCACATTTGCTTAAGCCAGTCCCTCGGCACTATGCCAGTCACCAGAGAATCTTTGAATATTATATACAAGGGCAAAGAAATTACTGAACTAAGTTCCTTAAGAACTCTTGGGTGTAACCCATCCGGTCCTGGAGCCTTATTCACGTTTACTTGGTTAGCTTGCTTTGACCATATCTATATTGAACAGTTGAGTATATTACATGAGTATCACCAGCACTTACTCTACCGACAGCAGCTCCCACCTCTTCATGTGTAATACAGAACTAAAGAAACTCATTCAGTAGCTCCGCCTTTTCCTGATCCCCAGTAATCAATTCCCCATCACTGTTATTCAGGGGTCCTACATGCTCTGACCTAGGTTTTTTTGCATTTATATATTTGAAGAATTTTTTGGGATTGGTTTTGCTATCCCTGGCCACCAGCCTTTCATTTTGAACCTTTGCTGCTTTTATAGTCCTTTTACAATTTTTATTAACCCTTTTGTAGTTATTAAAGGCTATGGCAGACCCCTCTGATTTGTATATTTAAATGCCTTTGTTTTTCATGTATTGCCCTTTAACATCTGCATTAAGCCACGCAGGTTTAATTTAAGCGTTTGTATTTGTTCCCCTAGGATAAAGTCTGCAGTATAGTTACCAGTGTACATTGAAGGTCTCCCATTATCATCTGTGCCACTATTTGACAACAGCTGCTCCCAGTCTATGTCCTGGAGTGCGGCCCGTAACCCTGGGAAATTGGCCTTTTTAAAATTAAATGTTTTTGATCTCCCAGCATGTTTATGCTTTCTACACTTTAGGATAAAAGTAACTATATTGTGGTCACTATTACCAAGGTTTTCCCGAACAATTACCTCCTCAACTATCTCTGCATTGTTAGATATAACCAGATCCAACAGTGCATCACTCTTGTTGGTTCTTCTACAAACTGACCCAGAAAATTATCCTGCAATAAGTTAAGAAAATTTCTCTCCTTTGCAGTTGAAGCCGATCCATGACCCCAGTCAATACCAGGGAAGTTAAAATCTCCCATAATCACTACTGACCCGCCTGGGCAGCCCGCTCTATTTTGTCTATGAGCTATCCTCTATTTCCTCAGTGATGTTAGGGGTCTATAAATTACACCAAAAATAATTCTTTCATTGTTAGTCTCCCTTGTAATTCCACCCACACGGATTCTGCATTCACACAATCATCACCCACTATTGTCTCCTTCATACTCGCTTTTATACTACTTCTGACATACAGACATACTCCTTCCTTTCCTAATCTCCCTATCCCTCCGAAACAGAGTTAAACCCTGGAGATTGACAGCCCAGCATGCGAAGAGTCCAGCCATGTCTCAGCAACTATATATCAATTCCTCCTCCAGTACCATGACCTCAAGCTCAGCCATTTTGCCTGCTAGATTCTGGCATTTGTGAACATACACTTTAAATTACCATGTGTTTGTGTACATTTAGGTTTAGAAATGTAAGTTATTGATGTATTCTGACTAGACATGTTTTTTCTGCTGATTTGTAACACATGGATCTCCTTATCCACTGCTGTTATCCTCCCCCCGTGGTCCACTTCTCCACCCACCACTCTGTTCTGACCACTCTCTAACCTATCTACCACTGCATGCTTTGCTTTATTTTCTGCTTGTCCTCTCCCCCACATCCCTAGTTTAAAAACTCAGCCACCCCCTAGGATTCTTCCCCCAGCACAGCAGCCCCTCTTCCATTCAGGTGCAATTTATCCACAGAATACATTTGTACCCCAATGAAAATCAGCCAGTCTCTAAGAACCCGAACCCTTCTCCCTTACACCAAGACTTGAGCCATGCATTCAACTCCCTCAGCTCCCGCTGTCTGTCCTGCGATGCGCATGGCACAGGCAGTATTCCTGAGAATACAACCTTGGAGGTCCATCCCTTCAACTTGGCTCCTAGTTCTCTATAATTATTCTTAACAGACCTCCACCTACCATTAATTCTGTCGTGGTTCCCACATGGACCACGACAGCTGGGTCATCCCCAGCCCCTCCCAGTAATTTGTCCACCCGTTCCACCACATGCCGAACCCTGGCACCAGGGAGACAGCAAACCATTCGGTTGAGGCGGTCTTGGCGACAAATTATTTATCCGTCTTCCTGATTATGGAATCCCCTACCACTACTAGCTGTCTCGGCCTGCCTGCTTTACCATCCCCCCCACTACTAGATGGACTGTTCCCCCGGCTGTTAGGGAGACCAGTATCCACTAGGGTTGCCATTTCTGAGACTGACACCCTCGCATCATCACCATAACTTGGCAATTTTGCTTAGGTGCACAGAAACAGGACTGGCCTTCCTTTTCCTAGACCCCTTGCCACTCCCTCTATTCGGGTTAACCCAGCTCCTTATTATGGGCCTCCTGATTTTCCTCTCCACCCTCCATAACAGACCCCATAACTGCCTGTTCTGTGAGAAGCAGGCCCCTCTCAAGATCTCTTGTTTCCCTCAGTGTTGCAATATGCTTCTCCAGATCTCTAATGTGAGCTTCCAGATTGGCAACATGCTCACATCTACCACAGCGGTATTCACCCAGGAACTGCTGCTCCTGTTGCTCATACATGTGGCAGACTGTGCACTGTTGAAAACTTTCAATCTTGCTATCCATCCCAGTTACAAAACAGCAATCAATTAACAAGAATAAAGTATTTACTGCAAACTTTTTACAACTTCTTTACAACTCTTATAACTCTACTGGTCACTTAGCTCAGTCACTTGTCTCAGGAGCAGACTCAGTCAAGAGCAAGGCTCAGTCTGAGTTTAACTGATACTTTTATACACCTGAGATTAATTAACCACACCCACAGGCAATCAGCAGACTAGAGAAAAAAAAAGGCAAAAAAGCAGTTTAAACTTGTGTCTGTTCTGATTCTATTTGCTAATGTATGCTACACCAAACAAAACAAATTTTAGCTGTATATAATCCTTCTACAAACAACAATCTCTTATAACTCTACTGGTCACTTAGCTCAGTCACTTGTCTCAGGAGCAGACTCAGTCAAGAGCAAAAGGTTGCATCCAGGGAAGAAGACCCAGCTTCCCCGGCTGCTGCTTTCTTTATTTTCCACGGGAGTTGGTATTGGTGGATGACCATGGATTGAAAGGTGAACGATAACATGGTCAGCTGACCCAGCTGTAAGGACTGTGGTGGTGGCGGCGGTGGTGGTGCTGGCAGTCCAGGAATCAGAGGCCCCGGCTGAGGCTGTGGCTTTTCCCTGAACCGGAGGACGCCATCTGGGAACTCCTGCAGGCAGCGCAAGCGTCCTGGACCTGGTGGTTCATCCGGCCACACTTCTGGTTCCATTGTAGGCATCAGAGGCTTTGAAAGGAGGGTAACCCCGGTTGCAAATGGGCCTTTCAGGGACGCCATGGGGGTGTACTCCACCTGATCCCCCACGTACAGGCTATAACGATGTTGTGGCAGGTATGGCTGTTGTTGTGACAACCTGATGTCTGGAGAGGGTGGTGGTTCAGGGAACTTGTCCCCCAAAATACATTTCGTTTCAATTTGGGCACAGCTGTTTTTTAGCCATGATGCTTGCCTCATGCTCTGAGGTCAGCGCTGGTCTAAACTGGTTCAAACTTCAGAGGAGGGTGGAGTACTGAGGGAGGAGTCTTCACTCCCTATACGTGCAAAATAGTTAGATCCCGGTGGGCCGGGCTGTTTTTTTCCAGTTCTGAGGGGGGCGTATCTTCACTTTCCCGCTCTTGTGTATCGTCATTGTCCCGCCTCACGCAAAATGCATACGTATCGTTAGCGTGTTAAATTTTGCAAAGATTTACCGATAATACGAAGCGAATCCAAAGAAATTCGTATACGCTTCGCAGCTGAAAATTTCCAGGATTCGATACGAATCTACGAAGCGGCGAATAGATTAGCTCATCTCTACCTTAAAGAGATATTCTGACATTTTGAAAACATTCTTTGCAGAATATCTGAAAATTCATAGCTGCTCAAATATGTTCTATTGTCATAGACATCTCATTGAGCCAAAATGGTGACAAAATGTTTGATATGTACGCCCAGTTTGTTGGCAAGTTATGCAAAGATGCTGTCAATAATAAAATACTTGGTGACAAGTTAAATTTAAATTTGACAAACTTAAAGAAAACATATTAACATAGTAGCACTGATGATATGCATATGAAGAAAGTAACATAATCACAATATTCATTTTCACATTTATTTATGTATACAGTATGTATATATTTTCTTATTTAATATGGCATCAAGTTTCACCGAGAAGAGCATTGGATATTATTCCAATTGGTCTCATTATATCCAGATGCTACCCACATAGATGTTAAAACCAGATTATGCAAATACATGTTCTGTATCTTAAACAAATGTACCAATCTCCATGGTCTCTAGCATGCCACCTCCATGATCTCTAGGATGAAGGAGAATTCTTTAGACTGTTTCTGCAGAGCGCTACTAAAGACATGGCTACTTTTAGGAACCACAGGTTAGATAGTGATGGCAAAACCTAGTGATGGTCTCTTAGCTGTAATTGCAACACCCCCAGAGGAGAGCTTGACAGGAAGTAGGAGAAGAGTAGCAGTGGTGATGAAGTTAGCAGTAGTCACAGTGAATATGTCCTTCTCCCTCTCCTCCAGGGCGGTTCCATGAAGAGGAGGCCACAGGATGATAGGTCCAGTTCTCTACTGGGGCAAAGGACAGGAGAACAGATGAGGAATAGAGGTTGAGGCAGGTAAACATAAACCAGAAGTCTTTACTGAAAAGCAAATTCTAAACAATCATCCATATAAAAATGGAGGTACAGTTCTTGAATGCTTACACTTTGCTGGGGCTGAATTAACAAGTTAACTCCAGGAGCTCCCTGCAGAGATGCACTTTCAAATAAACTCTCCTATACTTCAAAGTTGAACATCAACCGAGGAATGCATCATAAGTCAAATAATCCATCTCCATTTCCTTCAGTGGTGCAGACTCTCAATAATCATTTACAATATACCTAGCCAAGTACTGCGAAGTCTATAGCCTTGTGCATTACCTTCACAGATTCCCCTGCACACCATCTGACAATAGCTGCTCCAGGATTTCATAAGCTGGAATCTGCTTATACTTTAACTAGCTGACTCATACTAGCTCACTAACAGGAAAGAGACAAGCCCAGGGGTTAGGGCCTGCCCCTTTCTCCAGGGGATGTTAATTATCCCTATCAGTTAGCCTTACAGTACATGCAAAAAGCAGAAATGAACACCTCAAAACATCCGAACCCTCTTACATTACATATTTGACACCACCAATGATCACTTAGCAGTTGCCCACTGGAAACCACTAGATGACCACTGCTAAGGGAATCTGGCATAAATATGTATTACAAGGTTGCCCATGCCTTTAGGTAGCATGAAATACTTCATTTTCCCTGATTTGGTCACTGAAGGGACTATATATTGCTGCCAGCAGCTAAACTATTTAAATATATCAGTCTGTTGTGGACAACCTTTCTTCAAAAGGCAGGTCCCTCAGAAATGGTCTGCTCTCAATACCTTGATGGTTCAGCTGCTACCGCTAGTCAAATATTTGCTGTTTCAGGAAAACAGAAGCATTGTGGTACTGTACCGTACACACATATGAGATGGATATGATGCTGAATAGGTCCACACAAAATTGAAAATAGATAATGTATCTGGAAGAACCATTTGAAGGAACAGTTTAGGCAAAAGTGATATTATTTGCATCCCTGCAAGCTCTGCTCCCAATGACTCTGCACTAGTCATAACTAAAGCTGATTTAAATTGTCTGATGGAGCCGGCAAATTATCAGGAAGAGACTGTTCCTTCCCAATGACTACCTACAAATTAGTGATCACATCCACTGTATTGGGGATGAGCAATGACTACTTCCATCACACTTCCTCATACAGAATCATTGTTTCTGGGAAGTAGATCGCTGCTTGCATAGATCCTCTGCCCAGAAACAATGATTTAATGTGATGCATCAATGATTAATTCTCCTGATGAACAAGCATTTTGCTCTTTTACCAGATGATTGTCAACATATTTAAACAGGCCTTTAGACTGGCCATCTAGACATGCACCAGATTTATCAAAGTGGCTTATCCTAAATGGTAAATTTAAAGCAAAGCAAGACACACTTTTGGCCTCTTTCAGACGACAGTGTCACACTCTGGACTCCCAGCATGAGTATGCAACAGTACCCGTCCTGACCTCCCAGCACTGCCAGGGTCCCATAGCATTATATTGATTTGATACTATGTAACCTTTAGAGTTCTGGAATGTATTCGATAATGCTGACATAATTCCGTCATTGTTACCCAATACATTCCAGAACTGTAAGGGTTACATAGCATCATAAATAAATGTAATACTATGCGACCCTGTTGGTACTGGGAGGTCAGGATGGGTGCTTTCCCTGACACACACTGCGAGTCCGATGCATGGGACTCACTCATGTGAAAAGGGTCTTTGTCTAACTTTATACCACTTATGGGTTGACTTACTTTGACTTACTTTGCGACAGAACTGTATTTTAGGCTGAGTCTCTTGCCCAATAAGTCACAGTACAGTTGATTTTTGTAAAATTGCATTAAAGATCGCTCAAATTGCACCAAATTACCAACAATTGTGTCAAATTTTGATTTGTTTTCCAACAAGGTCTAGGTGCAACTACATTAGTAAATGTGTGCTAATGTACGCATTCATTTTGCCCACAGTGTTCCTTTGTAAAAAAAATAAAAATAAATACATTAATTAATTAAAAAACAATTTAGAAACTATAGGTGGAAAATATTAGTTTTTTACCTGTAGCTTGTAAACCTAATGTACAGTATCACGTTTTAGCCTTTTACGCTATCATAATCCTCTACGTCTTTTAAAACAATATGGGGGACGTGCAAATAAATTGACATAGCATTTTTTCACATAAGCATCTAAAATCCAGTAAATAGGATATAAAAAAAACAAGAGAATTACACTTTTTTTCAATAGCTATTTCTTTCTATTTGGTAGCTGTCTGATTAATGACCTCTAAGTATTTGCTTGATTCTCTATGCATTCATATTTTTATTTTCTAATATTTTTGCTATTTATTTTTTTTCTGCACTACTTGATAAGGTTTAATGGAATATTCATCACACTACAGGAAAAGCCACTTTCTTTCCCCTTCACGTCGTGAAAAAATATACTGTATTTCAAATTAAACAATTCTCTCGGCTGTTAAGGCAGGCAATTTTCACCCGACATATAGAAAGATGACAAAATGCCCCATATCACTTGGAACACTGAAGCAATATAAATATTAAGCATTTATATGTGAAATCATGGTATGTGATTAAGGCTCTATAATGAGCTAAAACAAAACCACTGTGTTAGAAGGCAATAGTCCATGAAATGCTTAGAAAGGAAATAGGGATCCGTAGTGCATAAATAATACCTTAAGTATTACCGAAAACAGAAAGCAAACAGAAAAAGGGTATTTTATAAGCTAAAAACTGAGCAGACTACTTAAGGAGCCGCTATTTGCATACTGCAGGGCTCCATCTGCTGTGGAAAGTATTAGCTGCAAGAATGATTTAATATTTAATAGAAACTGTGGCCGTTGTTAATTATAATTTGCACATTTACAAATCAGCACTGATAGCAATACAAATTATGAAATATAAGGGTGTTATACTGGATACCCAGCAAAATAAGATGACAGACAAAGTTAATGGACTATTTCTAACAACAGCTCTGTCAGAACACATCAAAGAACTAATTCAGCTACAAAGAGCTGCAATGGAAAATCTATTTAAAATATTAAAATAGTGTTTGGTAAAAGCTTTTTCATAGTGCATTTTACTTAAACAGTTGCTTATTTCCATGGCTCATTAGCTAAACAGCCAGATGCATTCAGCAAAGGCGCATTTGAATGCTAGAAACTTAATAGGAGATAGATTTCGCCTCGTGTTTAATAGAATATAGAAATAAATACAGATTTGCGCACACAAGGGGATTATATGGAAAGGCGTTATTTGGTGGAAGGATCCGCGTTCGTTGATCAGTAAATGAACCATGTGACCTGCAGGCCTTGTAGGACAATGTACTTATTGTGTGGTACTCGTACAATGATGTTGATGATTTTAGTCAGAATACAAAATATAGCATTGACAATTTTCATTAATAGGGTTTTTAAAAAATATATTTAAAATGGCTTCAAATGTTATAAAGCAAAAAAAGAAAATATACACAAATTTTTTTGCCCCTGAGATCCAGGGTTGACCCTACTATGGTCCTCCCAGTCATATAGACAATTAATGGCTACAATGGTGACATACCATACTGCTGGCATCACGGTGCAGTGCTAAGTAGTGATGGCAGTAAAGTATGGCAAAGACCTGGAAGGTCAAAGAAACATAAGTGCTGGTTTGTGTAGACAGGAAGTGGTGGGCAGCATCATCAGTATCATTGCTTGCTGTCTCTAATGGAGCCCACAATCTAAGTTCCCTATCAGTAGGTCTTTGGAGTGTGGGAGGAAACTGGAGTACTTGGAAGAAACCCACACAAACACAGGGAGAACATACAAATTCCATGCAGATGTTGTCCTTGGTTGGATTCGAACCTAGGACTCCAGCACTGCAATACACCTCTAAGCTGCCCACACAATTTCATGTAGAACTTTTACAGTGAAAACTTATACTTGTCTGGCCACAAGGGTAATAATCATATGTGGCAACTTGGGGGTGTCTTTTACGTAACTCTCTTAGATCGGTGTCTTTTAGTTAAGAAGGTTGCTACACCTTAAGAAACCACTCCAGCACAGCAAATTTGGGTTCAAACTGGCTGAAAATAGCTTTATTATTGTTCATCCAACAGCAAGCAGGTGGTCACATCACAATGTCCTCTCCACAGCAATCAGTGTATATTTCCAACCTAGGATACAAAAAAATCCTGTCTTGTCTGGCCACTAACTACACAGTAGTTTCCCTAACTACTAGGACCAGAGTCTAGTACCTAGTGTCCCTGAACTCATACCCACTGGTCAAGCATAGAGTAAGGATTCTCTGTGTCAACCAAGGAATTGCAGCCACCTACAGGATTAGGCTACTTTCACACTAGCGTTTTAAAATTCCGGTATTGAGTTCCGTCATAGGGGCTCAATACCGGAATAAAACGCTTCCGTTTTGTCCCCATTCATTGTCAATGGGGACAAAACTGAACTGAAGACAACGGAATGCTCCTGAAAGCATTCCGTTCCGTCTTCAGACCGGAGAACAAACCGCAGCATGCTGCGGTTTGCTCTCTGGTCCAGGCATCCGCACCAAGACGGATCCGGAATGACCCCAATGCAAGTCAATGGGGGTGGATCCGTCTGGTGTGACCACAATGGTAACCGGATCCGCCCTCCATTGACTTTCAATGGAGTTCATGACGGATCCGGCTACACATACACACAATACACACAATACACACATACAGACATAGACATACACATAAACATACACAGACATATACACAGACAAATACACATACATACATACTTACATGCTCCCGGCAGGTCTTCAGAGCATCGGAGGGACAGGACGGCGCGCACAGGTGACAATTCCACCAGGCGCCCAGCAGAGGGCGCTGTGGGGAATCGTCACCTGTGTGAGCCATCCTGTTCCTCCGTCGCTCTGAAGACCTGCCGGGAGCATGTAAGTATGTGTGTATGTGTATTTGTCTGTGTATATGTGTGTGTGTCTGTGTGTGTGTATGTATGTACTGTGTGACGTGTGGGGCCGGAGCGCGGTTCCGGCTCCACACATGTCGCTGCGGCAGGCCTGATCCGGCAGCACCCTTCACCTGCCGGATCAGGCCTGCCGCTAGTGTGAAAGTAGCCTTAGCTAATATGGTTGACAACTGACTCAGTCAGACAACAGATAACGCTCCAATAGCTCAAGCTGCAGTAAGAACTGCAGTTAGTGTGAACTGAGTCTAATAGCAGACACAGTGGTGAGAAGTGGTATTGCAGAGAAGACTGGAGTAAAGCCAGTACCTGATAATGATGATTGTTAGAGGCAGAAGCTGAAGTGTGGTCAGAGACAAGCCAGAGGTCAGAAACCGGTATCAGATAGTAGCATGGTACACAGGATCAGACAGAGTCAAACACAAGATCAAAACAGAACATCTTTGCTATTAATAATAGTAAGTCAATGCTCAGGCAATTTTCTAGGAGAGAAAGCTGCTATTTAAACTTGTAACCCTGCCCAGGGGCCATGCTGAAAGGGAGGAAGCACGCACCTTTGGAAGCGTAAATGAAAAGAAGCAGCAGGCATGCGCTCCTATAGGATGCCAGTATGGGATGGAGCACGGATGCAGCGTGGCCAGAGGACGAGTCTGAAAGGCGCGTGTCTGCTCCATCTGGCACAGACAGCAGCGGGCAGCTAGGCAGGAGATGCTAGGGACATGACAGGTGAGACAGCAGGAGGTATGGCAGATCTAGGCCTAATACATATGTGCTGCAGCTCCCATAAGTCTTGGCAATGCCTGTCTCTTCAGGCTGGAGGCCTATTAGAAAAGCTCAGCCCACATTTGCATGAGCTCTTCAGCTGGCTGCTAATTAAGTTTCATTAACAGCCCAGTTGTCTGAGGAACAGAGGGAATACCCAACTTTTCCATACTTTTGTTTCTCACTCAGCCTTCCCTGAGTGGAACACACAATTCTTGTGGCAGCAATATACCACTCTGGCAGTTCCACTGCCACAAAGAGTATATTGCAATATACCATAGAACTTAAAAGGATTCTCCAGGATTAGAAAACAAGGTTTCATTTTCTTTTTGTTAGAAACAATGTCACACTTGCCCATAGTCAGGAGTACCAAGAGTCATATCTCGGATATTGTTGGTCAATCCCAAGAACAGGCCAACCATACTGAAAGCTGGAAAACCCCTGTAAATGGATGAATAATTAAGGTGTGATTGCCATGGCCATGGCTATCATTGTGTATTTAACTTACTGCTTCCTTTGATTATTGTAGAGCAAAGTGGCCAGAAACTCTGCTGGCAACTAATCATAGATGCTGGGTCTACAGAATAGGATGGGGATGCAGATGACTGTGAAGTCAATCATAGGTGCCTGCCCTCCTACTCTATACCTCCATGCTAGCAATTTGCCACTTTGTACCCCAAGCTTGTCAGATCCTCTATAGGTAATATTTGCTGTCAAGGGTAATGGGTTTTATGTTGTATACAAAAGATTACAAGCCATCCTTACTCAAATGAACAATCAGAGATTAAAAGAACCCACAACCCAATGAATTACTGCCAGCACATAATACTGCTAGTCTCTTATGTAACATCGGTGACCTATAGAGTTACTGGGAGAAGGGGTTAACTCTGAGCTCCTTATAGTCATGTCTCTAAAGTTCACCTTGGCAGACCACCCCATTGACAATCACTTGCTCAATTCATTCTTAGTACACTTTATAAAACCACGACACGCAGCTTGTACCATAGAGGCACCTTTGAGTTTATCTCATGTCATGGACATGACCAAAAAGTACTACTCTTGCCCTGTTCATATGACAGAAATCTGTGACATTTATAGTAAAATTAAATTCCTGTAATGTATGGTACAGAAAGAGAAAAAAAATTAGTTTATAGATTGAAATGACTACTATAAATCTTGGAGCACTGATAGGACATGGAATCCGAATAATAGTAATGTATCAAGAACCAATGTCACGAAAATGATTTGTTTCACTCTTTAATCTTTAGCATATCTAAAGTGACTATAATAAATGAATAATTACATTGTATACTGCACAGTTAATTGAAAAGATGCTTGAAATTGAAAAACCAAGAAATCATAACATTGAATACAAGGTTTAGTCATTGTTTGAGAACTTATCTTTGTCAATATTTCTTAAGATGTAATGTAAATGATACTGTTCGCTATAATATATCATTGGACATTACTTTAGAAAGCCATGAATTATTCTGACTTGTCATGAATATTAATAGTGTCTGGTTTCATAATATTTCACTGCTGTGAAGTCTAATGTCATTCACCAGATGAAATGTTTGGCTTTATAAAACAAATAACCACTATTTATTTTTGAGGAGCGATATGAAATATTACTGATGTGTCCATTTATGTTTCAGTAAATGAAGTAGAGTCTTATAACTGCCCTTTAGGGATAACACACATTGGCTGAGATTGTATCTAGCCCATACAGGCAGAGTGTTTTAGAGATATTAAAGGGGTTGTGCCAAGTTTTATCCCGTGTCCGTAGCATATGGTTTAACTAACAGATCAGTGGGGATCCAACCACTAGGACCCACACTGATTACAAGAACGGGGGTCCCGCCCTCCTTGTTGATAGAGATAGGGCAGTAGGCCAAGCATGCACTTTGTACCTCTATTTATTTTCAATGAGACTGCCATAGATAGTCGAGTACAACAAATGTATTTGAGCCAAATTGAATTTGATGGACCAGTCAAATGAATCAGAACCCAAATGAATTTCAAGAAATTCACTCATTTCTAGTACCCAATCTTTTCTTTTTTTAGCACTCTTACATAAAAAAGTGTTTTGATCTTTCATAAATAAGGCTTATAGTGAATGTCCTCCCTACTATATCAATATAGATCAAACTCATGTGCATAGCCAAATGATCACATTCTGGCTGTCTGCAACCACCACTAGGGGGAGCGTATTGCATATTTTTATACATTTAACACAGCAATAAAACAGTATGAAATAAGCTTAAAGGGGTTGTTCAAGTTATATAAAACTTAGCCCAATGCCAGTAAACTGAATAAAACAAAACCTGTACTCACAGGTTTCTTCTGCTTCGCTCTGAGCACCACACCTCTGTTCCTTCTCTAGTTGTCTGTATACAAAACTGCAGAGGTGACATTGCAGTATATGACACTTGACCACCATCATGGCCATGTTGATTGAAGAAAGTGTGCCAATTCTTGTGCATGCTAATGAGGTGATGTCATCACGCTGGGTGGGAAAGCTGACATCATCACTGGTGATGTCACCACGCCCACCCAGCGTGATAATGTGGTCACAGCAGCGCTCACGAGAATTGGTGCATTTCAGTATGGCCACGACGGACTCTCCACAATTAAATGGATGAGGTGAGTATGTTTTTGTTTTTTATCGCAATTTCAGGACAAATTGATAGAGGTCACTCTCAATATCTTTTAACGACACACATACAAACATTAAATGAAATAGATTAAATATACCCGGGCGAAAAAAAAAGAGATCTCTGGCCTCCATAAAGATATCTTAAGAAATTAATCAACACAGAATATAAGACTAGGTAATGGGGGGGGGCCTATCTTTTAGACCATGTCTGTAACATGGCCGCCATCTTGAAAGCTCCCATATTTGATCAAGGTCAATTTTTTCCAATGGGACAGGGATCATGTAGCATATCAAAGAAGACCAGAATTTTCTCATAAATCGATTGACACTCACTATCAGTTTTGCAATATCTCTTGTGGTATAAGAGTCAACACAGAAACAACAACCGGAAACATTCCCTGTGATGCACAGTTATTTGACATGTTCAATGTGTTGTCCCTGGTGCTGAAAACAGAACTTGAAGTTTTGAACTTTCTGTGTTGATAACATTTGAACCACTAGAATTCCTCACCCATTACTTGCTGGGGTGTTAAGATATTTCATTTTCCCTTTTGTTTCTGAAATAAAAGGGTGTCCTGTGACTTTTGACTCACACTATACAATGATAAATTCCCCCCATAGTACAGTACATCTTGTTCGGGAACATTATTTGCATAGAACACTCAGTTCAATTTACCTCTCTAACTCTTGCTTCAAGCACCAGCTGATGTGATGCTTTTTCTTAAAGGAAACCTGTCACCATGAAAATGCACTGTAATCTGGCACCAGCATACTATAAAGGAGGAGCTGAGCAGATTGATGCATAGTTTAACTGAAAATATTTCAGAATCATTCAGAATCATTTCAGATTCATTCAGTAATTTAAATTCATTCTAATTCTTGCTTTGAAGTCAAGAAGATGGTCTTTTCTGTGATTGACAGCTACATGTCTCTCTATATATGCAGAATCATACAGGGAAGGCTGTCAATTACTGATATCTCACTGCCTATTCTACTTCAATGCCCCAAATGAGGCAGATATCTAAATTACTGAAATATAGGTTATGTAGAATTTTTTCCTATAAAACTATATATATGTATATACTGTATATATATATATATATATATATATATATATATCAGTCTGCTCAGCTCCTCCTGCAGCTCAGACCAATGTTTAATGTGACAGGTTCCCTTTAAAGGGGTTTTCCAGGATTTTGATACTGATGACCTATCCACTTGACTTATAGGTCATCAGTACTAGAATCCGGGAAAACCCCTTTAAGGGACTGTCTAGTTACAGACTATGTTCAACAAGAACTAATTTTCACAAACTAATGTCAAACATTTGTAATGAGCTTTTCTCACAGGGACTCAAAGTGCAGGGACAGACATGTGGCTGGGGCAACTCCCTGGGAAGTTAGTGGCTGCCATATAGGCACTCAACCCCATCACACACTAAGGTCAATTTCATAGGAAGTCAATTTTACCTACTTGGGTGTTTTGGGAGTGTGTGAGGAAACCGGAGTACCTGGAGGAAACCCACAAAAACACGTGGAGAACATGCAAACTCCATGCAGATGTTGTCCCTGGTCACATTCAAATAAGGACCCCAGCCCTGCAAGGTACCAGTGCTAACCACTGTACCACAAAGAAGCAATATTTAGGTAAAATTTAAAGTTGCCTGAAAAACTGTTCACTAATTTTCTTTTGTGTTCTGTACGTATTTGATGAATTTAGAAGTGCATATCCCTTGGTTACAATCCAAAATATTAGAAGCAATGATTTTGCACTTATCTCATTTTGACCTTATTTTCCAAATGTATTTATTCCACTTGACAGTCTGCAAGGCACATCTCTTTGAAATAAGGCCCATTAACTACAAAATATACAGTAGCTGCATAAATTACAATCCATTTTATTGTCTATATAATTTGCATTTTATGGAAATAGAAATTCCTCCAGGTACTTTAAAGCTTATCAGTTCATTATCTTTTTTTTCGTTTTGCAAAAACAACCTTAAAAAAAGGAAGGCGAGAAAGAGAAACATTAGTATATTATTAAAGTTTGAAAGAAATAATATTTTAAAGTGCTTTGGAGTTCAAACTGAAATTTTGTTGAAATATGTTTGTATTTTTAATCATTTGTTTGTTTGTTTGTTTCTATTTGGGAGATTTTTTTGTACTGAAACAAAATGCAATGTGTTGATTTTTCTGGAATACTTTACATGACATGACATTTGGAATGGGCTAATTACAAAAGCTAATCCCAGTATTTCCTCCTGAGTCCTTCACTCTGGGTGGTCTATGCCAAATTTGCATCTCATTTTTGCTGTTTTGCACTTGTTCTGCAAATGCTTTTGTATTTTTCAAAAAAATATTATGTTGTTTTTTTTAGAACATATATTAATGCTGCATTACTCTAAAGGATAAATACAATTGTTTTCTAATAAGAATAAAAGTAAAATCATGTAACAAATAGAAAAGTAAAACATTCTGATCTTATCTTATATCATATGTCACGTCCCTTCCCCAGCAGTTCACATTTATGGGAATTAAAAAAAAAAAAAGCACTATGGCTCTGCTTTGAACTGTAATAGGACATCTGGAAAGGTGCATAAGGCATATGGAGGCTTGTTGCAGATTTCAACCCCTTACACATATGGCAAAAGATAAGCAAATTTTTCAAAAATTCGATTCAGGTGCTTTACCGAATTTCTCCAAGAAATTAATTTGACACGAAGAGCATTAAATCAGCTATATCCCAGTCTGCAGAGAGATTGTATCTTGGTGTGAATTACTGCGTATTGCAGTAACATGCATAGCTAGTTCTTTCTGGTGGTGAAACAATTGACAAGGAGGTCTCATGCAGTATGTGGACATGTTGATCATTGTGCAGGCCACCAACAGTCCTAGCTAATCCCCAGCTAAAACAAAAGAAAAGCATACTGCAACCTTTATTAAAGGAAGAAAAAAAACACTGTGTGCCCCTTGTAGGACCTGTTCCAATGACTCAAACGGATTCTGTCACCAGGTTTAGGCGTATAGAGATACTGACATATCTGTATAGCTATTAGCACTCTCATAGTAAATATGTTATTATTATTCTTCCTAAAGCTATACTTTGCTCAAAAATTCATTTTTATTCATATTATAATTACTTACATAAGGAGTCCAAGGGGATGTCCTGTGGGCCGTTGGAGCCCGCCCACGCCGCATATTGTCGAGCCCAGCACTGCCCTCCCGCTAATTATTCACTCCCCTTCATCTCTGTGTTCTCCTTCTGGTGCAGCGTAATCTCGTCCATGTGGTCTCCAGCGCATGAGTACTTCATCCGATGAGGCCATGCCAGGAGACCTGCACGGGCGCAGAGTCGGGTTCATACGGCGCATGTGTGATATTACGCAATGTGGACCTCCCTGATCTGATATTCATGATCTAGCCTAAGGATAAGTCATAAAGTCCTGGAAAACACAAGTAGTGATACAGATGGCCAACTGATTGATATTCACCTGTGAGACAGACTATTGTCAGTTGGTGCTCAAATATTGTTTGCCAGAGGAAATGTCAATAGCATCAGGTGGATCACACACTGACCCATTCATTTCTATGGGTCTGCAAAAAAAATGGACAGGATACAGAGTGCTGTCCGCACCTCTATGTCCATTTCACAATCCTGCAAAAAAAGATATAACAAATTCTATGCTTGTCAGTTTTGTGGACAAAAATTGGCATTGTCCCAATGCAACATCACACGGACGTCAGCCGTATTTTTTGCGGATCCACGTTTGGGGGTCCCAAAATACATATAGTCGTTTGAATGATTTTTGCTGATGAGCACCGTGGTAGTTAACAGTGAGGAAGACCTATTGTTGGAGTTGAGCCTGCTGAGAGAGGTAGAGGCAGTTGGGTGAAGAAAAAAAAGGAAAAGAAAATGTAAAATATAATGGGGATGAAGTAAAGAGGAGAAGAGGATAGTGGAGAAGGAAAGAAAGGGGCGCCAGGGGACTACTAGCAGGCTAGGGTTGGTTTATGGTGTGGTGGGGTGGGATAGGCAGTTCCCCAGGGTATGTCCGCAGTGCACTCAGTGGACTGCTAGTTTAATGGAAGTAGGAGGAAAAAAGGAAAAAAAGAATCTGGATTGACCACCAGGTTCTCCTTCGTTGGAGCAAAGGCAACAGAGGAGGCCAGTGGGGGCGCCTAATGGGCAGGTGAGATAAGGGTTCTGATGCAGCTATATGTATGTGTGATAGTGTGTTTGGCCAGATATTGGTCAGTAGTTACTGTTAGACAAAAGGGCTAGGTGGATAAACTATAGATACTAGGAATTCTGTTCATATAACATTGGTTGAACTGTCAGACTCAGTGTCTATTCTGCTTAATCATGGTGGCAAAAAGTGAAGCAATAACTAGGGAATGGAGTGATAAAATGCAATGATAATAGTAATAGAATAAGTGATAATAAATAATGATAAAATATTAATAAAATGACAATAAAATCAAAGAAGCTTACTTCACTAGGGAGGGAGGTGCAGGATGAAGCTCAAGACACCTGTACCTTCTCCTCCCCCGCCGAGATCGCTTGCAAGATGTATTATCAGGCTTCCTTAGTCCCCAAGAAAGATGGTAACCAGGGCTCCAAATAAGTTTCCAAGAAGTCTTTATTTCACACGAAGGGTAAAAAGTATAGCTCGATGCGTTTCGGGGATTATACCCCTCTTTCAAGAGCAATATAAAAGCAGTACATACATGGTGAGGTATTTATAGGGAATGAGGTTATTCACAAACGGTGTCCACCCTATTGACCAGGAAGTAAACCGAGGAAGAACTTCCTGTTTCATGTTTAGAATGAAGTCAATAAAAAAAAAGGGTCAATAAAGAAAGATCAATAAAAAAAAAAAAGGAGAGAGGTAGAGACTAGAGATGAGGGAATCATCTAAAATTCGCTTTGCCAAATGTTCGTCGAACTTTTCAAAAGATTTGAACCTTCTACGAATCTATTCGGTGAAGCTGCGTACAAATCATATGTTATTATGTGGTATTTTGCGAACATTCGCACACTATTAGCGAACGGTCAGTTTTTAAAGGTATGCAACTTCTGTGAACATGTACGCATGAGCGTACAAACTGCGTACGAATCCTCAGCGCACTATTGTCTAGAGACACGCACGATGCTAGGCTTTGCTGGAGCGGAATGGTGGAGCAGGAGGAACGCTCTGAGTCTGACCCCTGGCTACATAATACTGTATCAGCAGAAGAAAGCACATCATCCGGGTGTGATTGAGATGAGTGTGCCATCCACCCCACTACCTCATCCACTTTCTCCTCCACTACAATTTTGCACCTTGGTGGGTTAGCCTGGTGGAACACTGGCCAAGTATTGCAAATTCTACAAGTAGAAGCACCGGCTACAGGTCGTTTGGCACTGCTGCCCTGTGCCACCTTCTCCTTTTTTTGGAGCTTGAGGTCTGGCTGGAACTGGACCCCTTTTGCTTATCCATTCCAGACATTTTCACTTGACTGTGGCCCTGCACCTGGTCTTTGTCTCTCTCCCTGTCTCTCTCCCTATCTCTCTGCCTGTCTCTCTCCCTGCCTGATTAATTACTAGCCCTGCACTGGCCCTGCACTGGCCCTGCAGTATCCCTGATATGTGTAATATGGATTCTCAGAACAACTACACCCCAATTTTAACAAAACAGGTCTCTGTCTCTCAGAACTTCATACACTGTGCTTCTGCTCATCTCAGCAGTCGCAGCACAACTGATGCGTCACTGGCTTACCGAGCCTGAGCCAATCAGAGCAAGTCCTTCCCACTAGGTCAGGTGACCGTTTCTGGGCTTTTGCCGCACGAATAACGAACTAACAGTAAAAGTTCGCTAATTAACTGAATTCGTACGCATCAGCGTATAAAGTAACTTATACGTAACATTAGCGTACAATTTATCGGACAAGTACATAATGAATGCGTAGAAAGCTATAAGACCATTTTCGAATCTACACCTATCAATATTGGCTCCCAACTCATAAAGCTGGCAGTGGTCCAAGTAACATAAACTACACCTACAAAAACGACCACCAGTCCATATATCAAAATACACAAAATCTTTATTTAGATCACATAAAATACAATATGTCAAAAGGTATAAAATACAATAATAGAAGTAGTTAATGTCACAAAGACATGAGGATACTCTGGAGAGAACAGTACAATAAAGTCAAAGGCCTAAATTATATATTATCTGGAAAAAGCCCCAAGTAATACATAAATAAAATGCATAGTGCATTTTCGAATCTAATGGAGCGAATATCAAAAAATCCATATTCGCTTCGCAGCGGAAAATTTCCAAGATTCGCATCGAATATACAAAGCGGCGAATAGATTCGCTCATCTCTAGTAGAGACCCTGAAACCAATGGGATTGTTACAGGCTGCTTCTTCTGTGGACCTCCTCTAGACTGCTGCTGCTGCTGACAGGACTGTTTTAATAAGCACCCACCCTTGAGGAGCAGACTACCCTGAATAAGTGGTTAAAGACAACTTCCAGCCTGACGAGTATAATACCAACGATTATCTCTGCTGTTCCTGCATGGAATGGAGTTTTCATACTCCCTGTGACATAAATGCTGCTGTACAGAGCATCTGAAGTCTCTCCTGTCCCTTTTACCTGCAAATGCGATTCCCCAGAATCCATCTCTCAGCAGCAATGATTGACAAAGTTTAGCTTCTGCTAGGTATAACTGGGCCACACCTCCCTGTATGATGCATGTGCGAAGCCACCTAGGAGAACATCTCTACTGCCTGTAGACAGTGATTTCTACTCTCAAGATGGTAGATAGAAGGTGGATTATTTTATTCTAATAAGTAAGGAATGACACAATAGAACTGTTACAAGTGAGGTTGAGGGGAATCATTCCATACAGGTATAATATATCTTCTGGAGTTTGTCTATTGCTGTGAAAGGGTTAAGAAAGTAGAAGAAATGTGAATTGCAGCAGTCACAAAAATTGCCATGACAGTCCTATTACAGCCCAGAGAATTTACAGCAACGTACTGTATTGTGGCCTGCAGAAAAACACTACGCCAAATATCTGACAATACAAACTTACAAATATATATCAGACATGCATGAATATTGTCAGCTATGAATATGGGAATAGCATGAACACATAAAATTCATGGGGCACCATCCATTTATAGCAGAGTAGGTCAATCAAACACCAAAAGTGAAATACATGCTACTAAAACAGACAGAAGACAAGGAAGTAGAAGATAAAAGGGAAATGATAAGAGAGGGCCACGTTTCATCACTGAATCTTGAATATATCACAGGTTTTGCCTAAAATAACCATAATATTGCACTGTTATAGCAGATTTCTCAGGGGATAGAGATGTAAAAGAAGGGGCTAATACTACCTTGATGAATGCTCCACACATTTTAGATATAGACATTGATATGTGAAAGCCCATTACAACCATATTATACGAAGCAAAAAAGATGATGCTTGCAGAAGTACAAAGCAAGATAATGGTAAAAATCACCAATTTAATTATATAAGATTATCTCTATTGTCAGTGTTGGACTGGGGTGCCTAATATTTTTTATGGAATATGGGGTTCCCTGCAGCGACTTTGAGAAAGTAGGTCCTGGTGAGAAGAGGATACTGGCAGCTTTCCTCTATACCTAGACGTCATCTCAGCTCTGATCGTGTCTATAATAACCTACAGTATCAAGTTTTTTATATGAACATCAGCTGGTTGAGGTGCTGTACAGTGAATATATGTATGTAAATCTACTGTGCTATGTATCACTTGTGCAGGGGCTCACCTTGCTGAGAGGCCCACCGGGGGATTCTCTTTTATCGCTGTGGGCCAGTCCGGGCCTGCATATTGTATATGAGTGGCTGATCTCAACAAACCTCGACGCGCATTTCGCATGTAGTACTGTAGAGGTGTACTACACGCGAAACGCACGCTGATCTTTGTTGAGAGTAACTACTCTTCCAGGGTTAAGCTACATGTTTATACACAGTATTAATGGAACTTTATTGATTCATTGATAGATAGGGGTCATCGTTACATTAGTATTCATGTGTTAGACCAGGCATTCCATTTACCTTTAGTATGTAGGGCTTTGTCCTTGTTTGTTGCTGAAGGAATTTGCGCAGATAAAGTATAGTTGGAGTTTTTTATGCCAGTTCATATAACTTTGAGCTGTCTTTGGCTTATATTATTATTGGTCTGTTAGTGACAGGGGTGGATTGGCCATAGACCTTACAAGGAAACTTCCCGGTGGGCCAATGTCCAGGAGGGCGCCTCGCCCTCCTCAAGGCCCGCCAGTGGAAGTTTTTGGGGATGCATTTTGTGCTGTTGAAGACAGTATTTTGTGATGGACTGTGGTATTTGGCAATGTTGGGGTGCCACAATATGGTATTGCTGGCTCTGCCTTCCATCAATTTGAACCGGACTACAAAACGGGGCCACTTTTAGTAATTTTTCCAGGGCCACTTTAAGTTCCCAGTCCGCCCCTGGTTAGTAATAGTGCTCTTTAAGTGCATACATATGTATAACTGAGGTACCCTGTGTAATCATGTGTATTTAATAAGTAGATTTTTTTTAATGGAAATTTTGTGGAGCTCTTTATTTTCTTAGTTTATTTTTTTTCTATTACATTAATATGGAGAGCAGCACCCAGTTACCATTATTATATTAATATTGAGACTAGTGGTATCTTTATCATAAATAGTGATGATCGAGCATCGCGATGCTCGGGTGCTCCGGTGTTCTGGCCGAACACTAGGTGGTGCTCGAGTGCTCGGCCGAGCACCCGAGTATAATGGAAGTCAATGGGAGAAGACCAGGCACTCCCTGCTCTGCAGAGGGGAAGGTGTCTGGTTCATAGGGAAACGTGAGAAAATGGTTGAAACACCACAGAAATGGTTAGGGAACAGCATGGGGAGGAAGTCCGGATTAATCTTGGACACCGAAGTCGCTGCTATTAACGATGATGTCCGACGATTACGCCACTTTTACGGAATGACAATAATACCCCCCAAAACCAAATATAACATCAATTTTAGAGGAAATATTGTTAGGAAAAATATATTTACTTGTACGTAAAGCGCAAGTGCTGCCAAAAATTACAAGGAAGAGGCACTCCGATACAACCGGTATATAACATAAAGGAGGGCCTCATTCACATTGTGGTACAATTGTTCATGACGTGGGACTCCTACACTCATAAAGCCTATGCACAAAGTGATAGGGCTGCCAAAAATTACAAGGAATATGCACTCCAGTACCCCCTTTATTACACATAAAGGAGGGCATCAGACACACCCTTGAAAAATTATGATTGATTGCCTGCTGCTGACACTCAAAAACAATAGGGGTGACATGCTGCTGAGTGTCTAAAAAATTCTGGGTGACATGCTGCTCAGCTGAGTGTCTAAAAAATTATGGGTGACATGCTGCTGAGCTGACCGTCTAAAACATTATGGGTGACATGCCGCTTAGCTGACCGTCCGTCTAAAACATTATGATTGAGGGCCAGCTGGTGAGCTGACTGTCTAAAACATTATGGTTGAGGGCCTGCTGGTGAGCTGACTGTCTAAAACATTATGGTTGAGGGCCTGCTGGTGAGCTGACCATCTAAAACATTATGGTTGAGGGCCTGCTGGTGAGCTGACCGTCTAAAACATTATGGTTGAGGGCCTGCTGATGAGCTGACCATCTAAAACATTATGGTTCAGGGCCTGCTGGTGAGCTGACAGTCTAAACCATTTATGGCTGAGGGCCTGCTGGTGAGCTGACTGGCTAAAACATTATGGCTGAGGGCCTGCTGGTAAACGTCAAGGGCCGCCTAATAAGCAGTTTCATATGATGGAGGATGAGGAGGAAGAGGACGAGAAGAGGAAGGGGTACATGGGAATACAGTGTATTCAATACACCCTAAAAGCCACATTTAAGGTTTCTTCATGTTAAGCCGCTTTCCTCTGGTGGAGTAGAGAAGTCAGGGGCAATCCAGGCCTTGTTCATTTTGATAAGCGTCAACCAGTCAGCATTTTCAGTTGACAGGTGGATGCGCTTATCAGTAATTATGCCCCCAGCCGCACTAAATACCCGCTCAGACAAAACGCTGGCGGTAGGGCAGGCCAGCGCCAGTTCGTGCCACATGTCCAGCTTAGAGACCCAATAATTATACGGCACAGAGGGATCACTGAGGACGTTGACAAGGTTAGCTAGGTACTCCTTTACCATCTTCCAAAATGTTTCCCTCCTTGTGACACTAGGCCGCTCTTAAGGATGAGAGTGCTGGCGAAGTGTCATGAAACTGTCCCAGGCCTTGGAGAGTGTCGCCCTTCCTTTGTTGGAACTGTTGTGTGTTCCCTTCGTCTCCCCTCCTCGGGTGGCCAAGGAACTACGTACTCTACCACCAGTGTTGTCAGCTGGAAATTTTTGGAGCAATTTTTCTACAAGGGCCTTCTGGTATTGCACCATTTTACTTGTCCTCTCCACCACAGGAATGAGAGATGAGAAGTTCTCTTTGTAGCGGGGGTCGAGAAGGGTGAACAACCAGTAATCGGTGTTGGCTAATATGCGTATAACACGAGGGTCACGGGAAAGGCAGCATAGCCTGAAGTCAGCCATGTGTGCCAGAGTCCCAACAGACAAGGCTTCACTCTCCTCACCAGAAGGATGACTCTCAATATCCTCCTCATCCTCCTCTTTGGCCCATCCACGCCGAAGAGATGGTGAAAACGTGCTATGGCTACCCTGTGTAGCAGTGGCAACCATCTCCTGCTCCTCCTCCTCCAATTCGCGCTGAGAAGACGTTAAAAAAATATACGTTATTATGTGCTACTAGCGAACATTCGCGCACTAATAACGAACGTACAGTTAAAAAAAAGTATGCAACTTCTTAGAAGACGTACGGATGAGTGTACAAATAGCTTACGAATCCTCAGCGTACTATTGTATACGCGATTACGTAATACGCAGGCACGTACAACGAGAGGCCTCGGTGTGCACTCCTCAGAGGCAGAGCAAATATTCGAAAATGGCATCTAGACGATCCTCATCATTTAGCTCTGCTGCACAGCTGAAATACATAGTCCGGCTGATAGACATCCAGGATTACGATTTACGATGGCACACACACCGCCACCCGAACCAGCATAAAAAGGAGGTGATCCAGCAGGTGATCCGAGGCTTGCGCCATCGTTTTGACACCTTGCGGACCCTGGGCCAGATCCAGTGTAAATGGTCACATCTGGAATCGCCCTCAGAGGCAGTATGTATATTTGAGGTAGAACAAGTAAGGTGCTGTCTATCCGGCTATGAGCATAGTACAATCATCCACAATACTATAAAGTGAATATGAGGACCCATTGCGGTACCTGTAAAGAAATACACACAATGGGCAACATACTTGAAAACGTTGCTGAAAGGTAAAAACATTAGTGCAAACAATCTAGTGCAAACAATATAGTGCAAATACATTATATGTATAATGTAAACATTTTAAATATCACCTACCTAGTCTGCTCACGGACACGTTTAAGTCTCTTTTCTTCTTTCTGACGCTTGTCATAGAACTGGAGCAGAGTCCCAAACTCAGTTGCAATTTGTAATTTACATAGGTAAAATTGTAATCCAAATGGGTAAAAAAATAGCAGCAAAGGTTCCTTAAAAAACCCTCTTTCAAGGGGCTCCCCAATAACCTGAAAAGGGGGAAAAAAGGGATGAGGCTCACATCTGCGCAACTTGGTTAAAACTTTTTTTTTTTGATGGGGGGAGTCCTGACAATCCATGGCCATCTGTGTGAGGACAAACGCAGGCCAACAAAAATAAAAACACACGCCAACTAGTGCTCACCCTCCAGGTTAAGTCCACGTTGTGGCTCCCATAACAGCTACAGGATCCTTACTTAAGGGCCAGCAGGTCCTCTTCACTGCTGCTGGCGCTAAAAGACATGAGAGGGCGCTCCTGCCTCATGAAAGCGACACTGGCTGCGGCAGCAGACCCCCACGACCTCTCAGGGATGGTCTTGGTAGTGACCGGCGTTCACACTGGCAAGGGCCGCGGCAACTTGGGCCTTGCCCATTACCTTGTAGTGGCCAGATCCTCCCGCCGGCATAGAAGGTGACAGAATCTCCGGCTGTAAGGGCTCTGGTAATGCGAGCGGCGGACTGTGCGGCCTGCACCTGCCATGGCAGTTGGTATTGTACCCCCAATGGCTGGTACACAAAACTGTTGGTGGTCATCTGTCCCACATGAAGGATCGGCGGCGGTGGCAAATCCGGGTATCAGGGGTTCCAGCTGAGCATGGGAATGGGATTTCTCCTCAGATCGCAGAGTCCCATGGGAACACCGAGCCTCTTCTGCGGCCTGGGCCTCCTCAGTCCAGTCTTTCGCGTGCGCTGCAGGAGTAGCCGGTCACTTAAGGAGTTTCACCCCAGTAGCAAATGGGCCTTGGAGACTCTTCATGGGGGTATACTCCACGTAATCCCCAGCATGGAGATTGTGGCGGAAGATACGGCTGCTTTACAGAACGGCGGTTCACATATAACTCTTCCGCCGTCTCCTCATCGCCGATAAAACCTACTCCCCGTTCCACTTTGAACCAAATAAACCCACTCCTCTACCAGCTTTTTGTATTCCCAGAGGGTCAGGGCGTTCCGGGTGACAGCCTCAGGGACCATAGAATTTTGACAAAGGGAGTAGTCCTTCCGCGGCGGAGCGGGAACTCCTGCCTCCTCCGCCGTGTCAGCCAGCGGAGTGAACACCTCAGCGGGCACCTCAACCGACTTCTTAGGCTGCCGGACATATTGAGAGACGTAGACCTCCTCCGGTTCCTTCTCCTCATAGGGGTCGGTGCCCCACACCATGTCAGGACCTTGCTGTGTCGCCGTATTAATTTCCTGAGCTGCCTTGTCTTCCTTGTGTGCTGGAGAAGGGGGCGGAGCTGCCAGGGAGGAGTCTGCATCGCAAATGAATTGAATTCGTACGCAACAGCGTATAGAGTAACTTATACGTAGCAATAGCATATAATTAATAGGACAAACTACGTAGCGAATGCGTACAAAGCCGAAGCGAATCCGAATATTAGGTGATTCGCTTCGGCAGCTAAAAATTCCCAAGATTCGATACGAATCAACGAATTGATTCGGTCATCTCTAATTGTGAGCAGTGAGCTTTTTACTAGACACAGAAGTGGGATGGTTACGCTGATAATTGCATTATCGCCACTCACCTTCTGTGTAGATTCATCAAAGTTGAGTAAAACCTCAGAGGTCAGACATCAATGCCCACTCGTCGCTTGTGAAGAGCGGAAGCTGACTGGAAAGGCGCCGACCATGTTGCAGCTGGTATTCTACTACTGCCCTGTGCTGCTCACAAAGCCTGCCCAACATGTGGAAGGTGGAGTTCCAGCGCGCGCTCAGGTCGCACAGTAGTCGGTGAGTTGGCAAGCGCTGCTGCAGCGTTGCCAGGCCGGCTGAAGCTGTCGGTGACTTGCGGAAATGGGCACATAGGCGACGCACCTTCACCAGTAGCTGAGGCAAATTGGGGTAGGTTTTCAGAAACCGCTGAACCACTAAGTTGAAGACATGGGCCAGGCATGGTATGTGTGTGAGGTTGGCCAGCTCCAAAGCTGCCTCCAAGTTGAGGCCGTTATCAGATACAACCATGCCTGGCTATAGGTTGACTGGCGAGAGCCACAGCTAAGGCTTGTCCCTTATGACCTGCCACAGCTCTGCGGCAGAGTGCTGTTTGTCACCTAGGCAAATAAGCTTCAGCACGGCCCGTTGCTGTTTCCCGACTGCTGTGCTACACTGCTTCCAGCTACTGAGTGAAGTCTGACTGGTGCTGCAAGATGGCAATTCTGCATGGGAAGTGGAGGAGGAGGTGGAGGAAGAGAAGGAGGGGTTGCAGCCGCTAGTAGGTGGTGGCGGAAATCCGGATGAAAGTAGGACCCGCAATCCTTGGCGTGGGTAGCACCTGTGCCATCCCAGGGTACGACTCGTTCCCAGCCTCCACAACATTCACCCAGTGTGCCGTCAGGGAAATGTAGCGTCCCTGGCCAGAAGTGCTTGTCCATGTGTCAGTTCTTAAGTGGATCTTGCAAGTAACTGCGTTGGTCAGGGCACGGGTTATGTTTCTGGACACATGCTGGTGTAAGGCGGGGACGGCACACCGGGAAAAATAGTGGCGGCTGGGTACTGCGTAACGTGGGACAGCCGCCGCCATCAGGCTGCAAAAAGCCTTGGTGTCCACCAGCCTAAACAGCAACATTTTCAGGGTCAGCAATTTGGAAAGTTTCGCGTTTAGAGCTATAGCCTGTGGGTGGGTGGCAGGGTATTTGCACTTGCATTCAAATGCCTGGGGTAAGGACATTTGAACGCTGCGCTGGGACACTGAAGTGGACGTGCTGGCTGATGGTTCTTACGAAGGTCCAGGTGCAGGGCAGGAGGCATCTGAGCCTGCGTCTTGGACAGCAGGTAACAGAGGGGAAGAGGAGGCAGTGGTGTGACCTGCAGACACAGATCGTGGACCCAGGCGTTCGGCCCACCTTTTAGGGTGCCTTGCTGCCATGTGGCGGATCATGCTGCTGGTGGTCAGGTTGCTGGTGTTTATGCCCCTGCTCATCTTGGTATGGCACAGGTTGCAAATTATCGTCAGCACTGTCCTCAAAAAACCACCAGACTGCAGAACACCTAACCCTTGGCAAGGTAGATTGCCGCAAGGGGCTGCTCCAGGGAACAGTTGCTGGCCTGGTTGGCGTGGCCTGTATTCTCCCTTTTGCCACCTTACTGCCTCTTCCAGCCTGTTGCGGTGCTGCGGATCCCTCCCCCTCTGTACTGCTGTCCTCACTCGGCTTGCCACCTTCCCAGGTTGGGTCAGCAATTTCATCGTCCACCTCCTCCTCTTCCACTTCCTCACTCTGGTCCTCCTCCTGACATGGTGACCTAACAAGAACCTGACTTAACTGTGTCTCATCATCATCATGCACCTCGTGAGATGTTACTTGCCGTTCCTCACCGTCATCTTCAGACTGCTGAAGATGCTCAATAGTTTGGGAATGAGGGCACAATATCTCCTCATGTCCCACTTCAAGCGGCCTTGAAGAGAGGCCCAAGCCAAGGAATGTTGATGAAAAAATCTCCTCGGAATATCCGAATGTGGGATTACTTCTTTGCCCATATTTAGAATGTGCAAACATTATAAAGCAGGCGCAGCTGAGGTACTGCAGCCTTAATTAACGGTAGAAAAAATAGCAATGGATGTCAGGTATATAGACTACAGAACGGTGGGAGGAAGGAGGATCAGGGTGAGGATTTTGTTGCCCAGACTCTTGGCTACTGAGACTGGATTTTGTGGAAGAGAGGGTGGTGCTTAACCGACTGGAAGCATTATCAGCTGAAATGCAACCGACTACCTGCTCGCACTGGTGCGGCTACAAGAGTTGTGTTTTGCGCCGCCCTGCAAACTGTTAATAACAGGAATGGACAGCACTGGCTCGGAGGTTCGCGCCGGCACGGGAAGGATAACTGAGGAATACAATGCTGATGAAGGCTGGACGGGCTGAAACGTGTCCATATATGGATACAAATTAATAATAAAAGTGAAGTAACTGCAGCAAACTAAGAGCATCCGCTGGGATTCTGTCCTGCAAACTGTGACATGAAGCTAGGAGTTTTGGATGACTTTGTTTCTTTGGCTTTGCCAGCAGGCACAGTTTCACCGTGCCCAGAGCCATGGCCTCTGCGTTCACCATCAGCAACACGCCCACTTCCCCGTCCTTTCTGCTCACCTTGCGCATATTATATAGTATATATGCAACTTTGTCACAAGTACAGTAGTGCAGATTGTTATTAAGTGTATGATCAGTAAAAATTTCACCGAATGTCAAATATTTAGAATGCGCAAACGTTATAAAGCAGGCGCAGCTGAGGTACTGCGGCCTTAATTAACGGTAGAAAAAATAGCAACGGATGTCAGGTATATAGACTACAGAACGGTTCTAATGCACACGCTGTGCACGTGGTGTTAGCATCTGGCACACTTGCGTTCTTTTTTGCCCCCAAAATAAATAAAAAAATGCAGCCAGATATAACAATGGACTTTTGTGTATTTTGAACAGAACAACTAGCCCTACCTAGCCAAATCCTATCCCTATACTATATGTCCCTCTTGCGCAAATGTTATACAGCAGATGCAAATGAGGAACTGTGGCCTTAATTAACGGTAGAAAAAATAGCAACGGATGTCAGATATATAGACTACAGAAAGGTTCTAATGCACACGCTGTGCACGTGGTGTTAGCATCAGGCACACTTGCGTTCTTTTTGTCCCAAAATAAAATAAAAAAATGCAGCCAGATATAACAATGGACTTTTGTGTCTTTTGAACAGAACAACTAGCCCTACCTAGCTAAATCCTATCCCTACACTATATGTCCCTCCTTGCGCAAATGTTATACAGCAGATGCAAAAGAGGTACTGCGGACTTAATTAACAGCAGGAAAATAGCTAAAGATGTCAGGTATATAGTATACAGAGAGTAATACACCATGTACCAGCTGCGCAGGTGGCGTTAATGTCAGGCCACCGTGCGCAATTTTTAACCCTTTCAAAAATATATATATATTGCAGCAAGATATATAGTCTTTTCAAAAGAAATACTATCCCTGCCCAGCGTTCTTCTCTCCCTAAACTATCTGTCCCTCCTTGCAGCAGCTCTCCCTGACTCAGTATGAGCCGGTCACATGTCACTGACGCGTTCCCGGTCATCCAATCAGAGTAATGCCAGAAGCTAATTAGCGTGCGGGGAGGGGACTTGAGCATGGCGCCCGAGCATCGCCATGTTCGGCCGAATACCATATTCGGCCGAACATGTTCGCTCAACACTAATCATAAAGTATTGTCATAAAGTAGTAATATTTCATTTATAATTCGTAGTATTTTTTTTCAAAATATGTTTATTGAATTCTGTTTGACGAAATCTTAAAGGGAATGTGTCATCAAAAAATTACCTATTGTTTAAATCACATTTATTTTTATGTCAAACGTTTATTTTTTTTTAGAATTTTTGGTGAGTTTTCTTTTGGTGAGTAACTTGCTATATTTTTTAATGTATCTAAGGCTGAGTTCATAGCACCATTTAGATTTCAGTTCTTGTTATCCATCAGAAGAATAGAAAACAATGAAAGTCAGTTATTTTGAGCATCAGTTATACTCAGTTGGCATCAGTTTCCCCAAAAACTAACTGATGCATCTTTTTTTTGAACATCAGTTATGATCAGTTTGCATCAGTTGGTGCCATTTCCATCAGAGATCAGTTAGTTTTGACTTTTTCTCCCACCAAAAATAACTGATCTCTGACAGTAGCAATACAAACAGATTTAAACTGATCCTACCTGATGCTCAAAATAACTGATCCCATTCACAGTAGATGATACCACAGCTTATCTGCTCCCTCCTGACCTCTGCACAGGTTACAGAGCATACCTAGAAGACTCTCCCATAGAATTCAATGGGGTCCCATTCTGTCCATTGTGTCTAAGACCCATTTAGCTGTTCTCAATGCCCAGGAAGCATTAACATATTTTAGGAATACTGGCCCGTGTGAAAATTGCATGATCTTAGGTTGTTTTTAAAATATTGTGACTAGTGATGAGCGAAGTATTGAAAAATTCGATTTAACTGCTTTAACGAATTTTACAAAAAAATTTGCTTCATGACAAATGCCTCAGTCATGAAACGCATTTCTTTGTAAGTAGTGGGTGCAATGACAGGGAACGGCGATTGCGCCACTCCCCATTATTCTACTCTCAGATGCCACGTTTATCACTGATCGCGGGATCTGACATTGATAATACAGTGTAACATGAAAAAAATTATAAAATCATACTTACCTTGTCCATTTGTTTACGAAGAGCTGGCCACCGCCATCATCTTGATTGAATATCAAGTGTAAAATCTTGCTTGCCCTGTGATGACGTCATCACGTTGGCTGGCGTGGTGACTTCATATGTCACCATACACGGGATTTTGAGCGGGATCTTCAATGAAGAAGGTGGTGGCCAGCTCCTTTCGCTCAAACGGATGTGGTAAGTATGATTTTTTTAATTTTTTTTTACCCCCATTCAGGGATAATCAATTTGTGATAAAAGATGAGGAAATTCGGCATTGCGGCACGTCATGTCACCGCACAGGGGATTTTGCACAGGATCTTCAATCAAGATGGTGGCGGCCAGTTCTTCGCGCTCAAACAAATGAGGTATGATTTTTTTTTTTTACCGCCGTTCGGGGAAAATCGATTAGTTACTACAAAAGCACAAGGAAATTCGACTTTGCGACAAATCAAATTTTCCCTGAATGGATTGACTTTGATTCGCTAAACACTAATTATGACATGGAAAATTTTTAAAAAATTTTAAAATTCTAAAAAGTATATATTTAACATGAAACATGATTTAAAGAACAGGTCATTTTCTGATGACACCTTCCCTTCACGTGAGAATCCAGTGCACACGCTGTGAAAAATGATGACCTTCCACCACAATGTCAAATAGTACTCACCTGATAAAGGGTTAAGCTGAATAATCTTAGACCTTAAAAGTGAGACTATATACTAGCGCCATAGTTTTACTCTGGGAATCAATCACTACGGAAAGTGGAAAATGGAAGGCATTCAACTGTCATCATTTCACATAAAGATGTACATTTTCATTGCATGCTTATTTAAAATTGAAATGCGGCAGTCTTTAATGCATATGTCAGACAATAACAAACAGCGTACAGTATGGCCACAACACAGTAAGAGGGCATTCATTCTATAAGGGCACATTCATGAGAGGCGAATATTTGTAATGCTCACCACTTGGATGGTCATTAACTAGCTATCGCGCCTTTGTGATTCTGTCCCCTAGAATCCCATTTGATAGATGTGAACAATTTCTGTGTCTGCACAAAGACAGATTGAATACCTCTTTCACTGCATATATATTATAAGCATAAGAGGTAAATAGGCTGGGATCAAGGTCAATATTGTCCTGGACCTATTTACAGCCGACTCGGAAAATTCCTTTTTACAATGTTCCAATGGTGGCAAATACTTAGAAGCCTTCACGCACAAAATGCCTTTCAATCGCCAAACATATTTTAACATCTAAGTCGTTAAAATGTCTGTAAGAATAAAAGATGAAGTGTCCATTCTTTTTAACTCTTTAATGACCAGGGCTAAAAAAAAGCCTGAATAACCATATACTTTCTTGATGACTTAAGGGCTGTAGCTTTTTCTTTCTTTTTTTTTTCGGTGACAAAAATCATTTTTGTGACCTTATTTTTTTTTTATGTAACTTATAGGGCTGTTTATGAATTTGTTTTGTTAGAGACTTTTTTTCTTTTTTAATTTGGATAAAACAGAAACCTTAAAAGAAATATTTTTTTATTTTCAAATATTCTTTAAATTTGCCAACTGACAGCAAAATAAATGAAATAATATTAAAAAAAATGAAAATGGGTGCCCTAATATGTGTTGGTCGGTTTGATATTTAATAGTTGTAGTCAGAATATGTATTTGTATTGTATTTTAGATTTCATTTGGAGAAAACTGCAAAAATTTAAAAAAAAATCCTTTTTATTTTCAAACAATAGCTTTTTTTTATATAGCAATAGCTATATCTTTTAAATTTGCCAACTGACACCAAAATACAGTATCTCACAAAAGTGAGTACGCCCCTCATATTTTTGTAAATATTTTATTGTATCTTTTCATGGGACAACGCTGGAGATCTGACACTTTGATACAATGAAAAGTAGTCAGTATACAAGCATATAATAGTGTAAATTTGGTGTGCCCTCAAAATAACTCAACACACAGCCATTAGTGTCTAAACCACTGGCAACAAAAGTATGTACTTTTTCTGCCAGCGGTTTAGACATTAATGGTTGTTCTATCCTAATGATATGCTACCAATGTTCATTGTGAGGCAATGCCTTTAAGTTAGACATAAGTGTCTAACAATACACCAAATTTTTTATACAAAATGAGCATTACATCAGCAGTTTGTACCCATCACTACCTCACAGTCTGTTAGGAACATTACTCAAAGAACAACTACTCCCATTTTTGCCTTCACTACCACTCCTCTCCTCTCTTCGCTCTGTGTGCAGCTGCATGGCTGCTTCTAATTCCTAATCAGCTTCTGCTCTAACACTGAGCTTCTGACCTCATGTCTTGCCGGAGCAATTAGGTTTGTAGTGTGCCTGTTCCTTGCTAAGGTATTTGTTCTCTATCATCTGTCCTGACTTCAGACCTATATCTCTGATTTGCATTAACTCTGCCTGCCCTGACCTTGACCTGATTTTGACTACATGTTTTTTCTGATCCCTCGATGCCTTTCTCCAGTGACTCTGACCCCTGTGGGTCAGCTGTCAACCACAACAGGACTATTTTAAGAGGTGGTCGGGTGGCCACTGTGGTCATGCAGATCCACATTTTTCAGATCTGCAATACTACAGCCATCTGAATGGCCCCTTAGCCCACAGTCAAACCTGTTGGTTGACCTAATGCAGGGATGGCCAACCTGTGGCTCTTCAGACTGCCTACAGCTATCAACCTACAACAGGGCATGGTGGGATTTCTAGTTTTACAACAGATGGAAAGCCATAGCTTGGCCATCCCTGACATAATGGTTTCCCACCCCTGCTGTAACAATAAGCCACCTCTAACATGTTTTAGGACTGGCTAGTCTAAGTTTACAAAGTTTAAACATTAGACAAAATAGTAAATCTTCCCCAACAAGACTTGCATTTTTATTTTATTAGATTTACAAACAAATTCCTATATAATCCCAAGGATTCCAATTACAATGTCTCTTTTCTGGATGTAACGCCACATGGCGGCTACGTGAACTTGATGATCATTCGGAGAATCTTGAAAGGATGAAGACCTGACATAACATTATACCACTCATTACAAGATTGGTTCCGGAACATTGTACTTTTGCACTATGAAAAAAAAAGCTCAGCCCATATAAAATACATGATTAGCTAATGCATGTTTAAGTATTTTTGCAAACATAAACTCTCCAATGACATTTTCGCAAGCAATTAATGAGTAAGACAAGCACACAGGCCTGTGAAGTGTTATACACAGTGGTGTCTGGATAGAATGATTTACATTGTACTTGAAATGATAAAGGCAACAATAGATTTACACTGTACACTTTTCATTTAAAGAGTCTCAGCTATCCATCAGAAGACTAATGTGCAACAACTCCAATTATTATTAATTGGATGTCCTGGGGATTATTGTCTCCACAGATCCAATTCTTGTTTAATAACGAGCCCATATTTATGTCTTCTGCAACTTTAGCGTTAATAATGGAAACTTTTTGATATTTTCTTAATAAGGGCAGCTCGGTTTATTAATTAGCATCTTTTTTTGTACACAATAAGTATGCACGTTCTATGAGCAAAGAGAGAAAAACAGCTGCGGCACATGTCTGTATTATGGCTCTGTGGATAAGTTATGTATTCAGTGCAAAGGCTTTTCTGATCTACCAGGGTGAGATCTGATCCATCCCTGGGAATGAATATATGGTTCATGAATAGAGTCCTAATATAATTATGTACCAGAGCAGTTATTCTTATAATCTACAAGGGGAAGCCTGGAATGAATGACTTAGGGCTCATTCAGACGGTCGTATTTTGTCGAACGGTTGCGAACCCATTTATTTCAATGGGACCGCAAAAGATGGGGAGAACACACCATGTGCTGTCCGCATCTGTAGTTCCATTCAATGGCCCTGTAAGAAAGATAGAGCATGTCCTATGCTGGTCCGCAATCGCGGCCTGTATCTGTGTTTTATGGATCCACAAAACACTACGGCTGTCTGAATGAGCCCTTATGCAGAAGTATGCCTACGGATGTGTCCTTCTTTACTTTTTCTTTAGGCTAGACATATCCCAAGTTCAGAGTTGCAAGATGGCTGGCTTGGCAAAAAAAGATTTTTTTGTGATACCATGTCAGGAGTCATTTTTGCTATATGTGTCTATATGAAGCCACCCAGTGATTGTGATGCGCAAGGCTTCGTGCACATGACCGCAAATTGCAGATCCGCAAAACATGCCGCCCATGTGTGTTCTGAAATTTGCGGAGTGGAATGGGCCGCCCGTAATAGAAATGCCTATTTCTGTCCGCAAGAATAGGGCATGTATTTTTGCAGGAGTAATGGATGCGTACAGCACACAGAGTTTTGTCTGCATCTTTTGCGGCCCCCGTTGAAGTGAATGGGTCCACATACAGATGTGTCCACACTTAACTGATCACCTATCTCAACATGTCCTGAGATGTGTGTCACGAAGTGACGTTATAACTAAATTGGATAAACTGTAATACAACTTTCAGACACCAGGTGGCGCATTGTTTTACTAGCTCAGGGATGGCCAACCTGAGGCTCCCCAGCTGTTGTAAAACTACAATTCCCACCATGCCCTGCTGTAGGCTGATAGCTGTAGGCAGACTGGGCATGCTGGGAGTTGTAGTTTTTCAACAGCTGGAGAGCCGCAGGTTGGCCAGCCCTGTACTAGCTAATACCTGAATTTAAGGTATTCACTTCTTACATTTAACCTAAATAGCAAAATATATTGTATACATTAAACAAATCCCTCCGAAGGATTTTTTTTTTTAGTGTGCAATGATTATCATATATTTTGCCCGCTGCCATTGTTTACCACAAGTCTATATGCCGTATGCTATGAGTTAGGTACAGTACACTTGGTGTCAGTATACAGTGCTAGTCTAGTATTATATTAGTTATATGCAAAATAGCACACACCAACCACAGTATTATGCATAGATAATTATATAATTTTAACAGTCCCATTACATGTTACAAATGTACATAATACAATTCAGGGTGTCAGTATATACCTCAATTTTACCATGACATTTAATATTCCTTAATGATTATCCAATCTGTGTATCTAATGCTATCATGTGTGATACTGTCTGCAGAGCTATGTATCTAATCTTATTCTAGGTGACAGTGTCTGCTAAGCTGCGTATCTAATCCTATCATGTGTGATACTATCTGATAAGATGGGTATCTAATCCTATCATGTGTAATACTGTCTGCTGAACTGTGTATCTAATCCTATTCTGGGTGACAGTGTCTGCTAAACTACGCATCTAATCCTATCATGTTTGAAACTGTCTGCTGAGCTGTGTATCTAATCCTATCATGTGTAATACTGTCTGCTGAACAGTGTATCTAATCCTATTCTGGGTGACAGTGTCTGCTAAACTACGTATCTAATCCTATCATGTGTGAAACTGTCTGCTGAGCTGTGTATCTAATCCTATCATGTGTGATACTGTCTGCTAAGATGGGTATCTAATCCTATCATGTGTGATACTGTCTGCTAAAATGGGTATCTAATCCTATCTTGTGTGATACTGTCTTCTGAACTGTGTATCTAATCCTATCATGTGTGATACTATCTGCTAAGATGGGTATCTAATCCTATCATGTGTGAAACTGTCTGCTGAGCTGTGTATCTAATCCTATCATGTGTGATACTGTCTGCTGAACTGTGTATCTAATCCTATTCTGGGTGACTGTGTGCTAAACTACGTATCTAATACTATCATGT
Organism: Rhinella marina; assembly: GCA_900303285.1. Taxonomy (NCBI): domain Eukaryota; kingdom Metazoa; phylum Chordata; class Amphibia; order Anura; family Bufonidae; genus Rhinella; species Rhinella marina. Next base: position 53,246 of record ONZH01027182.1, read on the forward strand.
GTGATACTGTCTGCTAAGATGGGTATCTAATCCTATCATGTGTGATACTATCTGATAAGATGGGTATCTAATCCTATCATGTGTGATACTGTCTGCTGAACTGTGTATCTAATCCTATTCTGGGTGACAGTGTCTGCTAAACTACGTATCTAATCCTGTCATGTGTGATACTGTCTGCTGAGCTGTATATCTAATCATATCATGTGTGATACTGTCTGCTAAAATGGGTATCTAATCCTATCTTGTGTGATACTGTCTGCTAATATGGGTATCTAATCCTATCATGTGTGATACTGTCTGCTAAGATGGGTATCTAATCCTATCATGCGTGATACTGTCTGCTAAGATGGGTATCTAATCCTATCATGTGTGATACTGTCTGCTGAACTGTGTATCTAATCCTATTCTGGGTGACAGTGTCTGCTAAACTACGTATCTAATCCTATCATGTGTGAAACTGTCTGCTGAGCTGTGTATCTAATCCTATCATGTGTGATACTGTCTGCTAAGATGTGTATCTAATCCTATCATGTGTGATACTATCTGATAAGATGGGTATCTAATCCTATCATGTGTGATACTGTCTGCTGAACTGTGTATCTAATCCTATTCTGGGTGACAGTGTCTGCTAAACTACGTATCTAATCCTGTCATGTGTGATACTGTCTGCTGAGCTGTATATCTAATCATATCATGTGTGATACTGTCTGCTAAAATGGGTATCTAATCCTATCTTGTGTGATACTGTCTGCTAATATGGGTATCTAATCCTATCATGTGTGATACTGTCTGCTAAGATGGGTATCTAATCCTATCATGCGTGATACTGTCTGCTAAGATGGGTATCTAATCCTATCATGTGTGATACTGTCTGCTGAACTGTGTATCTAATCCAATTCTGGGTGACAGTGTCTGCTAAACTACGTATCTAATCCTATCATGTGTGAAACTGTCTGCTGAGCTGTGTATCTAATCCTATCATGTGTGATACTGTCTGCTAAGATGGGTATCTAATCCTATCATGTGTGATACTGTCTGCTAAGATGGGTATCTAATCCTATCATGTGTGATACTGTCTGCTGAACTGTGTATCTAATCCTATTCTGGGTGACAGTGTCTGCTAAACTACGTATCTAATCCTATCATGTGTGAAACTGTCTGCTGAGCTGTGTATCTAATCCTATCATGTGTGATACTGTCTACTGAGCTGTATATCTAATCCTATCATGTGTGATACTGTCTGCTAACATGGGTATCTAATCCTATCTCGTGTGATACTGTCTGCTGAACTGTGTATCTAATCCTATCATGTGTGAAACTGTCTGCTGAGCTGTGTATCTAATCCTATCATGTGTGATACTGTCTGCAGAGCTATGTATCTAATCTTATTCTAGGTGACACTGTCTGCTAAGCTGCGTATCTAATCCTATCATGTGTGAAACTGTCTGCTGAGCTGTGTATCTAATCCTATCATGTGTGATACTGTCTGCTGAACTGTGTATCTAATCCTATTCTGGGTGACTGTGTGCTAAACTACATATCTAATCCTATCATGTGTGATACTGTCTGCTGAACTGTGTATCTAATCCTATTCTGGGTGACTGTGTGCTAAACTACATATCTAATCCTATCATGTGTGATACTGTCTGCTGAACTGTGTATCTAATCCTATTCTGGGTGACAGTGTCTGCTAAACTACGTATCTAATCCTATCATGTGTGATACTGTCTGCTGAGCTGTATATCTAATCATATCATGTGTCATACTGTCTGCTAAAATGGGTATCTAATCCTATCTTGTGTGATACTGTCTGCTAAAATGGGTATCTAATCCTATCATGTGTGATACTGTCTGCTAAACTACGTATCTAATCCTATCATGTGTGATACTATCTGCAGAGTTGTGTGTCTCAGCCTATTGCGTATGATACTTCCTGCTAAGTTGTGTATCTAATCCTATCATGTGTGATACTGTTTGCAGAGTTGTGTATCTAATCCTATCATGTGTGATACTGTCTGCGTATCTGTGTATCTAATCCTATCATGTGTGATACTGTTTGCTGAACTCTGTATCTAATCATATTCTGGGTGACAGCGTCTGCTAAGCTTTGTATCTAATCCTATCATATGTGATACTGTCTGATTAGCTGCGTATCTAATCCTACCTTGTGTGACACTATCTGCTTAGATGCATATCTAATCCCACCTTGTGTGATACTGTCTGCTAAGATGGGTATCTAATCCTATTCTGGGTGATACTGCCTACATATCTGTGTATCTAATCATATCATGTGTGATACTGTCTGCTGAACTGTGTATCTAATCCTATTCTGGGCGACAGCATCTGCTAAACTGTGTATCTAATCCTATCATGTGTGATACTATATGCAGAGTTGCGTATCTAAGCCTATTGTGTATGATACTGCCTGCTAAGTTGTGTATCTAATCCTGTCTTGTGTGATACTGTCTGCTAAACTGCGTATCTAATCCTATCATGTGTGATACTATCTGCTTAACTCTGTGTCTAATCCTATTCTGGATGACAGCATCTGCTAAATTGTGTATCTAATCCTATCATGTGTGATACTGTCTATGAAGCGATTAGATGTATGTGTATAGAGTGTGATACTGTCTGCTATACTGTCTGCTGAGCTGTGTATCTAATTCTATTAGGTGTGATACTGTCTGCTGAGCTGTGTATCTAATCCTACCTTGTGTGATAGTTTTCTGCTGACCTGTGTATCTAATTCTATTAGGTGTGATACTGTCTTGAAGCTATTGTTGTATCTCTATAGAGTGTGATACAGATAGAGATAAGGAGCTTTCCATTGTGAACATACTGTACACTCAGCCACTGCTCAGATAAGAGAGGTGGGGGAGGTGCTCATGTATTTCAGTCCCTGTATTTCCCTGTCTTGTGGATGAGGCCTGATTACCAGTTAAGTAAGGCTACTTTCACACTAGCGTTTGTAAATTCCGGTATTGAGTTCCGTCATAGGGGCTCAATACCGGAAAAAAACGCTTCCGTTTTGTCCCCATTCATTGTGAGTTGCGGCAGCACGGATTTAATTTCCCAGGGTTTCCTGTCTATCTTTCTTAAAATTCACCCTAGAGAGGAAGGTTTTTATTGCAGAACAGATCTGGGCAGGAGGTCAGATGGAGGGAGAGATAAGAAGTTCCTTGCTGGGTGCAGGGGTTTTAGGCCCCATTCACACGACCGTATATTTGTGGGCCCGCATTACTGCGGACCCGCAAATATACGGGGGCCGCCCGGCGTGTGTTCCGCAGCGCTTGGAACACACGCCGTGTGGCCCCATTGAAAATGCCTATACTTGTCTGTGCGCAACCAACACGGTTGGATTTCTTGCAACTGCCGCGGCGATCCCATTCATCTCTATGGGATCCCCGCTACTCAGGCATCCTGGCTGCGACGGGTGACGCGCGACAACTGTCGCCGTGTAGCCCAAGCCTTAGGCAGTGCAGGAAAATAGGGGTGATAGTTGTGGAAAGCAGAAACATTGTTTGCATTGAATATTTAGTAATTCTGGTATAATATGATTTTGTGCAGTTAGAAAGTTTGCATTTTGGATGAAGACCAATGTCTCAGAAGAACTAAAGCCTTACATTTACACGTCTAGGTTAGAACAATAGAGGAGGGGCTGTATTTCCCTAATCAGGGACTAATCAAACAACAGCAGGATACAATGGTGAATAGTCAGGTAATAAAGACACAGGGAATGGAGACTGGACCATTGACATAAGCAGTAAATATGAGGCCTGGACACTTAGATGATAGGACAGTTGTGAGAAGCTACAGTATAATGCTGAATGCTAAGATACCAGGAGCCGGAGACAGAAGTATAAATCCCTCCTTTATAGTTCTAAGGCTACTTTCACACTAGCGTTATTGTTTTGCCGTATTGAGTTCCGTCATAGGGGCCTCAATACCGGAAAAAAATGCTTCAGTTTTGTCCCCATTCATTGTCAATGGGGACAAAACTGAACTGAAGAGAACGAAGCGCTCCAAAATACATTCCATTCAGTTTAGTTGTGTCCGCAGGCTGGAGAGCAAACCGCATCATGTTGTATTTTACTTTCCATCCTGGGGATCTGGAGCAAAACGTCATGACCCACAATGCAGGTCAATGGGGACAGATCCGTTCTGTCTGACACAATAGAAACCGGATCCGTCCTCCATTGACTTTCAATGGAGTTAATGACGGATCAGTCCCAGCAATGTTACAGATAATACAACTGGATCTGTTCATAACGGATACAGACGGTTGTATTATCAGTAACGGAAGCGTTATTACTGAACCCTGCCGGATCCAGCTATAACGCCAGTGTGAAAGAAGCCTAATTCCTTTCCAATCCGTTTCTGTTGTCAGGTCTGCTTCAAATCCTCATCCAGAAAACTTTGTGTATTTACCCTTAGTGCATTCACATGACCATATTTTTGGTCTGCATCCGATCCACATTTTTTGAGGACCCATTCATTTCAATGGGGGCAAAAAGATGTGGACAACACCATGTGCTGCCTGCATCTGAATATCTGCTCCACGGCCCCACCAAAAATATAGAACCTGTTCTCTTCTTGTCTGATTTGCAGGGGGAATTCTCCATTGGCAATACAGAGTGGGCAATATATATTTATTGGCAATGCATGCAATATGAGGAGGGAGGTGGAAAGAGGATTATATACTGGCACTACAGATTTATAAGGTCTGAAATAAGGCCGAGGACTAAGCAGGAGTTGATTGATGGAATGCTTAAGTTCTGGGATGACGTCCTAACTGTACAACAATTACATTGGTCTATATAAAGTCCTTCTATTAGTGATAGAAAAGAAAGGCAATACCACTGGCATGTAACATTCTGTATCACTAAAGCTTTTCATGGAAGAGTAAAGGGCAGCCCTAGATCCAGGCTGTGGTTCTGGACTACAGCTGCCCGATGGTAATTCATTAGGATTGGGAGATGTTGTAAATAAAAATGGTGCCATTGTTATTTTCTGCATTTAAACCCATAATTAAAGTTTGTTCAAATTAAACCCTGAATCAGGAGTACTCTAGTATTTTTCTAAAGGTCCACAGACCTGGGTCTGCCAAAATAATTTAAAAAATGTAAGGGGGACAAAACCAGTGGCACCAGTGCTCTGTGGAAAGTTTTTTTTTTCCTAAAAATAAGCTCCGCCTCAGGGACTGAAAACAATAAACATGTTTTGTGCTATATTTTCCATTAGCAACATGAATGGGCTTCTATAACTTAGGCTACTTTCACACTAGCGTTTTATAATTCCGGTATTGAGTTCCGTCATAGGGTCTCAATACCGGAATAAAACGCTTCAGTTTTGTCCCCATTCATTGTCAATAGGGACAAAACTGAACTGAAGACAACAGAGCGCTCCTAAAAGCATTCCGTTCCGTCTTCAGACCGGAGAGCAAAATGCAGCATGCTGCGGTTTGCTCTCCGTTCCAGGCATCCGCACCAAGACGGATCCGTCATGACCCCCAATGAAAGTCAATGGGGACAGATCCGTTCAGTGTGACACAATGGTAAACGGATCCGTCACTTGCACACAAACATACACACATACAGACATACACAGACATACACAGACATATACACACAAACATACACAGACATATACACATCCATACTTATATGCTTCCGGCAGGTCTCCACAGAGCAGGAGGAGCAGGACGGCGCACACATAGGGCGCTGTGGGGAATTGTCCTATGTGTGCGCCGTCCTGCTCCTCCTGCGCTGTGGAGACCTGCCGGGAGCATGTAAGTATGTATGTGTATTTGTATGTGTATATAACTGTGTGTGTATATGTACTGTGTGACATGTGTGGGGAGGGAGCGCGGTTCTGGCCCCACACATGTCCCTGCGGCAGCACGGATCCGGCGGCACCCTTCACCTGCCGGATCCGTGCTGCCGCTAATGTGAAAGTAGCCTTACTTAAAGGGGTATTCCCATCTCACAAATGTAGTTTGTATAGTTAGATATAGCCATACCAATATTATTACTAATAGAATGTATTTATATAAAATGTACCGTTTAGAAGATTTGCCAATTTGTATATCCATTGTCCCACACACATCAGTCAGGCCGTTGCCCCTAGTTATGACCACTGCGGCCATGTAGTAGTGGTGGTCAGCTTATTCTTGTTCAAACCCGCTCTGAGGTAACTGCTGTATTGTGAATGCACATTGTACGAGCATGCGGAGACACATCTACTTTCACATCTGTGTTTTGGACGCTACCATCCCATAATGCAATAGGCAGACTTTATAAACTGATCCTGCTCCATAAAGATGAATTGATCTTGGAACAGGATCCGTTTCTCTGCATTTTGGAAGCGCAGATAAAATACTACAACCCTAAGATGTGTCTGTGCATGCTCAAGTAATGTGCGTTCACAATACAGCAGTTACCTCAGAGCGGGTTTGAACAAGAGCAAGCCGGCCACCACTACTACATGGCTGCGGTGGTCGTAACCAGGGGCAACGGCCTGACTGATGTGTGTGGGACAATGGATATACAAATAGGGAAACTTCTAAACGGTACATTTTATATAAATACATTCTATTAGTAATAATATTAGTATGGCTATATCTAATTATACAAACTACATTTGTGAGATGGGAATACCCCTTTAACTGGTAATCAGGCCTCATCCACAAGACAGGGAAATACAGGGACTGAAATACATAAGCACCTCCCCCACCTCTCTTATCTGAGCAGTGGCTGAGTGTACAGTATGTTCACAATGGAAAGCTCCTTATCTCTATCTGTATCACACTCTATAAAGATACAACAATAGCTTCAAAGACAGTATCACACCTAATAGAGTTAGATACACAGGTCAGCAGAAAACTCACACAAGGTAGGATTAGATACACAGTTCAGCAGAGAGTATCACCACTAATAGAATTAGATACACAGCTCAGCAGACAGTATCACACATGATAGGAATAGATACACAGTTCAGCAGAGAGTATCACCACTAATAGAATTAGATACACAGTTCAGCAGACAGTATCACACATGATAGGAATAGATACACAGTTCAGCAGAGAGTATCACCACTAATAGAATTAGATACACAGCTCAGCAGATAGTATCACACATGATAGGAATAGATACACAGTTCAGCAGACAGTATCACACATGATAGGATTAGATACACAGTTCAGCAGACAGTATCACACATGATAGGATTAGATACGCAGTTTAGCAGACACTGTCACCCAGAATAGGATTAGATACAGTTCAGCAGACAGTATCACACAGGATAGGATTAGATACACAACTCTGCAAACTGTATCGCACATGATAGGATTAGATACACAGCTTAGCAGATGCTGTCACCCAGAATAGGATTAGATACAGAGTTCAGCAAACAGTATCACACATGATAGGATTAGATACACAGTTTAGCAGACAGTATCACACATGATAGGATTAGATACACAACTCTGCAAACAGTATCACACATGATAGGATTAGATACGCAGTTTAGCAGACACTGTCACCCAGAATAAGATTAGATACACAGTCCAGCTGACAGTAACACACAATATTTGGATACTCTATTTAGTTTTCCTTTTTTCTCATGTGTTTGACTTTAGCACATTAAATATTCTCAATAGATCTCACCACATTTAGCTTGGTCTGCCGATAAATATCTCACATCTGAGGCCAGCAGCTCTAAACAAAAGAAAAAGCAGCTGAGCAATCAGCTAAATGTGGAGCACTCACCGCCCAGTGGTTGTGACGTGTATTGCAGTTTTTTAGAGTTTAGTTACAATCTCGCGATATCATGTTGTTTTGCTATCAGGACAAAACTGTCACCACTCTGAGTTTGGAGATAAGTTAAGTGTGGACGCATCTGTACATGCAGCAAAAAATGAGGCTTGGACGTGGACCCAAACAACACTCATGTGCATGAGGCCTTAGGCTAACATTTTATGACAACATATCAATTTTTATTGTGAAAAATAGAGTTCTTAACAAAATTGTCAGGGAGTTAAAGTAGGACTGTACCTTTAGTAAACCTCTGATATGTCATAGGGACATGGAAAGTTTAGATTATGGGTGTCTCAGCACTGAGACACCAAACGCTCTCTCCTTGCTGCACAAGATTAAAGCGAGACGGGCCCATGGACTTGAATCTGGGTCACTTCCTGTCGTACAGCGAGGAGAGAGAACAGCCTAAGCAAGCACTTCTCTTAGTGGAGGTCTCAGCACTAAACTGTCCCTATGACATATCAAACGTTTACTTTAATGGTGGACACATTTGAACCATAGAGGCAATTACTATGAGGACCTTTTGCAGCTTCATGACACAGCTTTTCCTGCAGTGGTCACTAGGAGCAGCTCACTTTCACTTCATAGAGAATTTACTCAGTAGTGGCTATTTACATAAATCTAAGAGCCAAGGACATGTAGCTGTATGGAGCAGATATTTCAATGTATTTACATTAAGAAAAATAGTGTTTAGGCAGAAGCCAAGTACAACCTAGTCCAGACCGGTGATGGCTTGTGTTGGATTCATTGGAAGGACATGTGCTGTGTCAATGAATATGTTGCTAGCTGTCCATTTCTTACTTGACAGATCCTGTGCCATCACTCTGGTTCTCTCAGCTGTTTACCTGCCTGCAGTAGTGATGTCACATTGATATCAGCAGTACACCAAAAAGGTTAATGATTGCCTGCAGTAGTTACATGTCGTCAATACGACATCATCACTGCAGGTCCTGTCAGGTAAGTAATGATCACTACTTTATTGCAGGTGGATACCATATGTTAGGGCCTTTGCACACGACCGTATGCGCTCTGAGACATATGGTCCGTGAGCGGGCCATATGTCCCTGAGCGGCATTGATCGTGCACACTGGAGCACACAGCATCATAGGTGACAATGATGCTGTGCACTTCGGGCCGCCCACAGGACTATTGCCCGCACTCTTATGATGCTGTAATCTATGATGCTGTGTGCTCCCGTGCACATGATCAATGCCACTCCGGGACATATGGCCCACTCACGGACCGTATGTCTTGGAACGCATACGGTCGTGTGCAAGGGCATTTATCCAGTTTCTTGCTGAAACCAGACAACCCTTTTAATAGATATCAGCTGTGTTTGAAAGCTAGGGCTCAAAAGTCTATAAAGTTATAAAATTATGGTGGGACAGCAACTTAATCTCAGAGTAACACCTTTGTTGGAACACTCAGTGTAAAAGAAGGGCTCGTCCAAGCGCTCCTTACTGCCGCTGGCCAAGTGCATAATAATCTGATGCTGTCATAGGTAATTAACGCTGGGAGCATTAGATACTTGTGTACCTGGCTGGCGATGCCCTCCTGAATTAAATTGTATGGCTGTCGTCAGGATCGTGATAGAGTTGAATACTGCAGCGAGGCATGAGAGCCAATGGCTCCATATCTTAGAGACTAGTGGAGATGGACAGAACATGCAGCTATTGATGGCCACCACAGAGGGAAAGCTTCTGGGGCAGTATCTAGTGCTGCCCTGTGGTATTTAGTTCTGCTGGGACGGTATTTTGTGCTGCACTATGGTATTACTTACCCCGTCTAATTGTTTCTACTTGTGTCATCCCTGATCATAGCATCTGACAGTCACATTGAGACCTTTCAAGGGTTAATCAGGGGTTTAAAAAAATACATACTCACCTCACGCGGCAGCAGCAGCCTTTTTAGCAAATCTTGTGCGCACTGACGTGATTACATTACCTCTCTGGGTGGACGCAGTGATGTCATCACTGATGACGTCACCGCACCTGGCCAGCATGATGACCTGGCAACATCACACGCCAGCGCTCGAGAGATTTGCCGCATTATCTTCAAACAAGATGGCCATGACGGCCTCTCCACCAGCAAATGGATACGTTGAGTAGGTTTTGGGGGTTTTTTTTACTGCGATTTCAGGAAAATTTGATTAGTTACCACAAAGCACCAGGGAATTTGGATTTGTGGTGAATCAAATGTTTTCTTAAATTTGGATCGAAGTCAATTCGTTTAACTTCGATTCATTCAACACTAATTAAAACATTAGATAAGGTTTGCGTTTTATTGCTTGAACAGCCGTTTCGGTTTTAGCAGGAGTCAGAATATGCTGCTTGGATCACTGAAGGGTTCATTGTAGCCTCTAACCATGGACAGTATATGAACGTTTACATTGACTATAAGTAGTTATGTACAATTATCTTCCAGTGCCAGTTATTTATACAGTACCCTTCTGTTACAAGACATGCTGTAAGCTTATTTGGAAAACCACAGTACAACAAGCACTGCACTATTTATTTATTTAATTTATTTATTTATTTTGCCACTTTTATTACATTGTTTTTATTTGTAGGCATAAAATCCCCCTATTTGCTACATTGGACATCACAGAAGGGTAATAATACATAGAGTATAGTTTCCGCGTAGAACTCTTTACCTCCTTACAGCGTACATTCAGTTTATTGCACAGTATCTATTGCACTCCACCTGCAGTGAGTAGCACAAAAAAATCAAACAGTGGTTAAATGACACCACAAAGCTCTGAGACACTAGCAGGTAACAAGTAGCTTTCTCCGCCGAAGAATAGACAGGGAAACAGATACGTTACCATTGCGCAGGGAGGTCAAAAGGCCTTGCACAGCACCTGCCATGTGTTTCAAACTAAACTCCACAGTTGACATCTGTGCATGGGCTGAAAAGGCATTCATGACCAGGGCAAAACCAATTTCTTCGAAAATCACAGTCTCTTATGAAAGGCAAAATGTTCTATCCCTGTCGCCTTGCTTTTAGAATGATTTCGATATCTCCAGGCAGTAAGTCAGCGAGTTCACGGCATTAGGTAGAGATCATGTTCCCATTTGCACCGATGTTTGTTATCAATATACGGTAGAATAGAATGCATTAGCGCTTTACAATTGCTCCAAATATGTTGCAATGAGAAGACTTTACAAGGATATCAATTACAATAATGACTCTTCCAGAGCTCTATTATGCCACTCGGAGAACCTTTCAGTTGTCAGAGAAGTAGTTAATAGTTATTATATACTTCCCCATCAATGCCGTGCAAATGCCTTAATTTCCATGTTGCGAACAGCGGAAGAAGTTTGTGAATGTTGCTTTATTAAGCTGAAAGATACTACATATGACAGATGTGGGCTAATACTCTTTTAAGCTTCTAGGTAGGAGCATGCGAGAATAATAATGATGAGGGATGTCAAAAAATTTTATTTCTGTAGCTAAGGAAATACCATTTCACTTACAGGTAATTCTAAAGTCAGTTCATATAGAGCCAAGATTCATTGCAGATTCTATCTGATGAGAAGACCAGAAAATGAGCACTAATGCAAAAAAATGCTTCTTCCGCCTCTCCTACAGATCTTGCTTTTTAGGGCAAGTTTTGAGAACCGTCAAATAAACTCTCTGCAGAATGTGAATGAGGAGTCTTAATGTTAGGCCAATCCCAATGTAGATGTAAAGAAAAGCAAAATGTGTATTTATTTATCCTCCACATTCCGACTTTTCAGGAACCACTTATTTATGGTTCAAAAGTTGTTGTTGTTTTTTTTTTTTGCATAAGGGGTTGTTCCACAAAAAGTATTTTACATTCTTCAAACCAGCACCTGGATCTGAATACTTTTGCAGTTGCATGTAATTAAAAATTTTGTACAGGCGCTGAGTTATTCACTGAAATCTGTATAGTGCCACCTGCTGTTTGGTCTTTTTTTCTAAATTCTTTGTCCAGCTCACTGAGATGGACGCAAATGCTCATTTCCATCCTTAAACTGCCACCAACTGCAGCAGAAAGGCCCTGCATCCTGAGAAAGGCCACACTCCTGAGCTGCCAGCTTGAAATAAATCTGGCAGAGCAATTGGACGTGCAGATTTCTGGATCTGCAAGGGCTACAAGGCTGGTTCTATTAAAGAGGTTGTCCATCCTTGGCGCTGACAGACCCTTGGGTCCAGACCTGTGCCTTTGAAACCCTGAACAGAAAAAAGGAAGACCCACCTGTCTGCAGTCCCGCCACTGATCCATTCTTGGTCACTTCCATTGCCCGTAGAACCAGGAAGCAAATGGGTCCCATGACTTTGGCAGCCAATTACAGGCCTCAGTGGCCACAGAGTTTTGAATCTCTGCTGTGATGTAACATTTAAGCTGCTGTGACCGCTGAGAACTGTGATGGGCCACAGCCACATCCTGGTCCTGCAGGAATTGAAAGTGCTGAGATTGGAGCAGTGGTGGTTCCACAAATAGGCGAGTCTCCTTTTTCTAAGTTCAGGGACACATGTCTGGACCAAAGGGGTTGTCACCATCAAGGACAACCTCTTTAAGGCCAACAGCTCTGCCTAGATGATCATTGCTGGGTAATCATAACATAATCATAACAATTACAAGATCATTTTCTGCATTATTTAAGATTCTTAAGGCCTCGCTATACTGTCCGAGCATTGGGCCGATGATCGCTAACAAGTTTTTGTACAATGCTTGTTAGCGATTATCTGCCAGTGTAATGGTGCAGCCAACTACCCAATAAATGAGCGAAACGCTTGTTCATCGGGTAATTAAATTTTTCATGCGGTCACCTAAATTTTTCATGCGGTTTTGTCTAAACAAACAATGATTCTGTATGGAGGTGAGCTATGGCATTAGTGATCACTCCTCCCCATACTGTGGAGGAGATTGCTGCATGTAATAGCAGCGATCTCCTCCACTAAAAAGCAGGCGATTGTTGGAAAGGAATGCTTCCTGACAACTGTCTGCTCATTTGACCAGTGTAAAGGGGCCTTTACTCAGCTTTTCTAGACTATTGGCTAGTGAATCTAGCTCATCATTCTACCATACTGAGAACTTACTAATTCATAAATGGGCTGATCAGGCATTCTACAGTCTAGGAAATTTGTGTAGCAATCTCTGTGAGGCAGTGATTGGGGCACATTGGTCATATAAAACACAATGCTGCCCTGATATGGTGTGTGCATATACTGTATCATATGGTACCAGGGCAACATAAACTGCTGCCAACAATGTAGCTGCACAGTGTTGTCACCCATCTTTTCTAGGACCCTAACCAGCAAGTTGCTCTAGATACATATATGAAGGGATGTATCAGTGCATAACGAGGCAAATTTAGAATTCAGTAGTCTACAAAAGCAGAGTAACAACCTCTGCAGAGATGTAATGGAGGCCACACTTGGTACATACACCCTGTATACAATAAAGGGGTAATTTACTAATCTGAAATATGCCTAAATTAGGTGTATTTCAAGCGCAGATGGCAGCACAACGGTTAGTTGCTCTGCCATCTGTGACTTTTTCCTGCTCAGGCCAGCTCTATAATAGTGGGTGGGGTGGGGAAGAGGACAGGCCAGCAGCCTTGTCTCATTCATCATCTTCTACTACTTTTTTAGGCATAGAAAATGATCTAAATGCAAGACAACTCAGAGCTGTCTTCCATTTAGAAGTGGTGCTGATTGTGCCAAGGTTATGGAGAGGCATGCGCCTCTTAATAAATTCAGCGGATCCACTATCAGCTATGGGCCCTTATTAAGACCGACGTCTAAAATGCTGGTCTTAATAAATGTGCCCCTAAATACTTAAATATAATTTCAGGGCACCGGTGAGTATATACTATATAAGCAATGTGATCTCCAGCATACCTCCATATGGTATCCAGCTTTCCAAAGCTGCTGAAAAGCAAATCTGCACAATTATGCAGTAAAAGGAGGAATGATCACTGCATAACTGGGCAAATTAGCTATTCTGCTGTATGTTCTATGGCTAATACTATGTTTATACTACAGCTGGTACTATGGCTGGTGCTGCTACCAAATCTATTTGTATTATTAGTAACTATGAGATTTCTTCCAACACAATGGCCATGCTCACTGGTTAGACAAAAATTTAGCAGCCTCAACCTAGCCCCCTTCTCCTAAACGTACTGACTCACATCATCAGAGGGGAAGAGGGAGGGGGTAGAAGACATGGCTGCAGCCTGAGAAAACAATGCTCTGCTTTTCTGTTGCATTTTTCATTACCTGCAATTCTGATATCTGACAAAACAAGAGCAGATAACAAAGACACATAATGTGATGTTATGTTTTGTTGTTTTTTTTTCCTGTTTGAAGTCTGAGTTTAGTGGCCCTTTAAGGTATATGCACATGTTGTATATTATGTATGGAGTTTTGTGCAGAAAATAATCTGCAGCAAAATACTATACCAGCTAAGTAGATTTTCAAAATCTCATGTTCACAGTGCAGAAATTGACCTCAGTGCTGATGTTAGGATCATTAGCACATCAATTGTTTGTGCAGATTGTCAGGGCAATGCATTGACAATGCAATCTGGGGCAAATACATTTTTAAATCTGCAACAAAATCTGCAAGTAACACATGCACATTTTGGTGCAGATTTGGTGCCGAAATGTGAAAAATCCACATAAATTACACTGCTATGTGCACTTACTTTAAAGCACATCTGAGTTAAAAAAAATAAAAATTCATAATGGCTTTGCTTCATTTTAGAATCATAACTGTGAAGGATCAAGTCTACTTTGGTCTTTCGTAATGTCTTCCTCAACCATATTATTCTCTGTTTCACTTGCACAGCTAGATGCATTTCTCTCTGGAGAAATTGGCATCTCTCTATTGTGCAGTCTGCCAGTACTGTATGCAGTGACCTCACTTCCTTTACTTCCCGCTATGTTTTTTTCTTCTAGGGAGAAAGCTGATAAAGAGGTGAAGATTTCACTTCTGATCTCAGCAGTGCTTCTATCAGGCTGAGGATCTAAGCTAGCTTTATACACCCTCATTTCTTGTGAACCGTCTTCTGTGCCTCTGTTACTAGACAGATTTTTCAAATGAAGTGATTTAGAAGTTTGCTAATTACACCATTCCCTATTAAAATAAATTATGTGAAAGTACCGTGACTCCTTAATGCCTCATTCACAGTCAGTGTTCGGTCAGTGTTTTCCATCAGTGACTTTGAGCCAAAACCAGGTGCGGCTCAAAATACAGAACAGGTGCAGATCTTTCCCTTATACCTTATGTCTGTGGAGGCTCGAATCCTGGTTTTGGCTCACAATCACTGATGGAAATCACTGACCAAAACACTGACATGTGAATGAGGCTTAAAGCTGGGTTCATAGGTGACTGAAAATCCAGTGAAAAAATCTGCAGTGGATTTTGTTAAGTTTCCGCAGCAAAAACTGCTACAAAACTGTTGCAGGAAAATCTGCTAAGGCAAATTTGCAGCTAATCAGTCATGTGTGATCCCTTAGTAAGGGTGGGTTTACACTAGGGTTATGGCATTCCTTTATAGGTTCCGTTTATTACAGAATATTACAGAATTCATGGACGTAATGCAAAACGGAAACCTTTAAAAGGCATTCCATTTTGATCCGTCATAACAGAAGTCTATGGGCAAGCATAATGGATCCGTCTGATTGCCTTTATGCAGGTCAGAAAACAAAGTCCTCTAGACAGAACTTGGTTTTCGTCTTGCGTAACGGAAACCAGGTGGATCCGTTATGCTTGCCCTTAGACTTCTTTTATGACAGATCAAAACAGAATGCTTCTTAAAGGCTTCCATCTTGCATTCCATCTGGGAATTCCATTATGTTCCATTATAAACTGAACCCTAAACGGAATGCCATAATGCAAGTGCGAACCCACCCTAAGAGGCAAAATAAAAATGATTGTTTCCATGCTTGGATTGTTTATCATCATTGCTATTTTAATATTATCCTATAGATAGATAAAATGTGTAAAATAGTGTAAAGACTGCCCAAAATACATCCAGTATTAAGGGGTTAACTAGCCAGCATCCCTTAGGATGCAGCATTGTGCAGACTGAAGACAATAGGCTATAGCAATGTATACTTAACTTGTCTGGGAGAGAAAGGTAAACTTGTCACTTTGTGTTACTCTCGGCAGCACAATGCGACTGTCTGTTGCACCCAGGATTCTATGGATGTTTGATCACATTGATGGAAGGATGAACAATCAATCTCTACTAAGACAGTGAGCTGTATTGGCTGTAACACATTATTCTGTCAAGGATTTGGCATTTCAATCGATGGGAAATGATGTGTGATCATTTTAATTTATTATATTTCATTTTCCATCAATCAACAAAGTGAGGCTATGACATAATAAGTGGTTCCAGCCACTGCCAATCATTCTCAGTCAGGTTGTGCTTCCCCTTAGGTTGCCTCTTTACACATCCCCAGGTATTAGTTTTCCAAATGGCACTAAGTACTAAATCACAAGAAAAACTGATAAAAAGCCATTCAAACTTTATTCAGGAAAGTTTTTTTTACTGTAGGACATGATCAGTAGCTGATACTGGCTAGTATTAGAAAAAAGGTTCTCTTAAAGAAGACCTGACACCTCTCCTGTCATATGTGTTTTAGTAACTACTTGCTTTCCCAATGTAATAACAATTCTGGACCATTAGTTCTTATGACTGTATGTTTTGTTGTTCCTCTGTTATTCCTTCTAAAGGTTTATAAATGAACTGGCAACATTCTGCAATAGCATCCAACTTGATATTACCCGTTAGGGGTGTGTGCCTGCACATTCTGACACTATCCAGTCAGTGCTGCAGTGGTACCGTTGGCAATTTATCCATATATTACTAGCTGGAATAACAGAGGAACAGCCCCAAAATGGCAAAAATATTTATTTACCCTTATGTATGTAGTAACAAGCAACATTTCAGTCTTATCACAAGACCTTTCTTAAGCTTGTAAAAGGTCATGTGATGAGACTGAAATGTTGCTTGTTTCTACATGTGAGTAAATAAATATTTTTGGTGTTTTTGGGGTGCTTCAATTTTTTCTTTTGAAATTTTAGAGTGGCACTCTTCACTTGTTGTGAATGTGAAGTGCTCTTTTGCATGTATATGAGGAAAGATAGATAGATAGATAGATAGATAGATAGATAGATAGATAGATAGATAGATAGATATGAGATAGATAGATAGATATGAGATAGATAGATAGATATGAGATAGATAGATAGATATGAGATAGATAGATAGATATGAGATAGATAGATAGATATGAGATAGATAGATAGATATGAGATAGATAGATAGATATGAGATAGATAGATAGATAGATAGATATGAGATAGATAGATAGATAGATATGAGATAGATAGATAGATAGATATGAGATAGATAGATAGATAGATATGAGATAGATAGATAGATAGATATAATGCTTGCACCTGACTCTCACCTATAGGAGGTGCTGTTCCGTTTTTGAATAATTATGTATATATCGGGGATTATGGATTCCTCTGGGAACCTAGCACTCCTGTTCACATGTTTGCAGCTTCTGATCAGGTAACTAGCTGAATGCTCCTTTGATTCAGGCTTGTAGGTTTTTGTGGGATGCATGTCTGTGTTAGAGTAGGACCCATCTGATTGGAAGCCACCTTGTCGGTCGGTAGATGGGCCCGACATATTCATGCTCATTTATATGAGCTAAGAGCTTCCACTTTATCTTTTAGTAAGTATAGCAGTAATGCTTTTTACTTTTTCACACATTCACCATATCTGTCTTAGTGCATACAGAGTGCTGCTCCTTTTTTTTGCATTATATTAAAACAGCCGTGGTAGCTTGCACCTGACTCTCACCTATAGGAGGTGCTGTTCCTTTTTTGAATAATTATGTATAGATAGATAGATAGATAGATAGATAGATAGATAGATAGATATAGACAGATGAATAGACAGATTATCTATAGTTAGGTAGATAGAAAGATAGATAAGTAGACAGATAGATGGATATGAGTTAGATAGATAGTAGAGATGAGCAAATCTTCAAAGATTCGCTTTCACGAATATTTGCCGAATTTTAAAAAGATTTGCTTCAGATAAGATTCTCTTTGGTCCAAGTTGCGTTAAAAAATATTCGTTACTCTGGTCGTGTTCTGCGAATATTCCTGCGCATACGTACGGATGAGCATACAAAGTGTGTACGAAGCTTTAGCACATTATTGTCTCGCAATTACGTCATACACACGACCGACACTAGGCCTGCAAAATAACGAACATACAGTAAAAGTACGCTACTTAACTGAATACATACGCATTAAGCTTATAAATTATCAGATGCGTAGCATTAGCGCACAAATGATCAGATGCGTACGTAGCGTTAGTGTACAAAGATTTAAGAAGATTCGTATGAAGCTAATTTGAAAAGATTCGGATTTGCTTTGGCGAAGAAAGTAACAAAGATTCGTAACAAATATACGAAGCGGCAAATAGATTCACTCATCTCTAACAGATAGGCTAGAGAAAGATAGATAGATAGATAGATAGATAGATATAGATAAGGACAAAGAACGGACAGCACCTCCTAGAGTCAGATAGATATAGAGTTATGATAGATATAATTCTGGGCGCACATACAGGGCAGCAGCCCCGGCTCTTACCACCATCCAGCCTAGCTGAGCCACAGAGCCCAGAGCAAACCCTGCGCTCTCCAACCTGTTCAGCCAAAGCCACCAACATGACCTGAACAAAGCACAAATAAGGGGGGTTATAAAGGGCCGCAAAGAGCGATGCATAGAGGAGTGGAGAAGCGAAATAAATAACTCCAAGAAACTCACCATATACCAATCACTGCTAAGGGACTACACCAATGCGTCCTACCTAGAGAGGATACCCCACACAAAACACAGACAGACGCTGAGCCTGTACAGACTGAGCATCCACAGCCTGGAGATAGAGACAGGGCGGCACAGGCAGACATACAAGCCGTGGGAGAGCACACTGTGCCAGCACTGTGTGCAGGGGGCCCTGGAGGACTAGGCCACTTCCTGTTACACTACAGCAAATACTCACCCGTGAGGGCTACTTACTTCCAGAGACTCTCCACTCACATCCCAGACTTCACTATAGATGAGCAGAGAAAACTCCACATCCTACTGAGAGAAGAGAAGTCCACTGTGGAGATCGCTGCCCAATATGTCTCCACCTGCCACCAATGGAGAGGAAGATGAGATACCATGGACTGTCATGCCCCAATACTTCCCCTACGACCCTACACCTTTACTGCCCACTACATATTGAGACACCATGGAAAATTATACCCCTATATCGCCCCTTTAACCCAACATCCACCCCCTTTAATTCCCACATCAAACCCAACTCCACAATACCGATTATTTCTTTTGCTTTGGCAATGCTAAATGTTTTACTTGGACATGTCAATAAAGCTTTTTTGAATTTAATGGATAGATAGACAGACAGACAGTTATAATAGATAGATAGATAGATAAATAGAATGCTCGGCTTTCTGAATTCATTTCATGGGACTTGTAAAAGCAGCATTGGGACCCCATTCTTGACATGGGGTGGATCAGATATGGGACCCGTATCTAGCAGACATTTATGTTATATCGATATGCCATATATATATGTTCTCTGCAGCGACCCTTTAGTGACAGGTATCACTTGGCGGCATGTATGGATGCGTCCAGGCATATCTGCAGAGTGTTTGCGGCTGAAGTGTATTGTTAAACAAGCTGTAAGTTACCAAAGGTGTTATTAAACAAGAAAAGCAAACACAGGACTGAGCGCAGAGGATAGCTGTTAACCACATAACACGGGCTCAGTTAATCGCCGGCCTGTTTTATTTTGTTGTGAGAAGTAGCGCTTTAACCACATGTACAAACACAGACATGATGTCATTGGATCCATACGTGATGTTTTTCTACAAGAGTTATCTTGCTCCATGAAACTAATTATGAAGGGACTCCATAGCTTGTTTTATTAGTTCGTAAACACTTCTTGGGTGGCTGAACAACACAGGCCCCTCTGGCACATATGTATTAACTATAAAATAAGTCTGTTGTGTCCTATTGAAAAAGTTAGAAAGGTTCCCATCAGTGGAGCCCTATTAAAATATACAAATATAAGCTGGATCCACAGTACAAACCCCTAGGGCCAAATTAGACATGCCTAATCCTTTACCTCTGACCTTGGCAGGCACAGCGCATTTCAAGAGCTGAATCGGATTGGGGCGCAACAATGATAGTCTGTTATTCCTAAGCCGGCATCTACTGGACGGATATTATCAGATACATTTATGTGAAAATACAGAATATATATCTCAAGGAATTGACACTAACAACAGAATGGTAAAAGAAACGGGATTAACCGAGAAAATGAGAAACCGTATATTATAAGCCATGGGCTCTGATGAGAGGTTTAAAGGGAAAATACATTGAAGGAAATTGAAGGAAAATAAAGTTTGAAAGTAGATATTGTAAAAAGTTTGTTCTATATGAGGGTTTGATTTTTTAACATTTTTTGCCTGCACAAAAGATTTGCTCGTTCATTGAGTAATCGGCGGTGCATTTACACGCCAGATCATCGTTAGTAACGCTGGTTAGCGATGATCCGTTCAAGTGTAAAGTGCCCTTAAGGCTCGGTTTAACTCTGTGCTATGATTTTTTGTTCTTTTATAGAGATTAAACAATGGCAGCTCCATATGACCGACACGAACAGCACCCAAATGGACCCCCATAACAGATAATGGGGGTCAGTTGAGTTTAATTTATTTTGTGATCCATTTTCCAGAGAAATAGTGTTGCATGCTGTGCTATTTTATCTGGCATTTTTGAAAGAATCTGCCACAGAGGCCCTAATGGAACCTCTGACACAGATGTGAACGACACCTTAGCTGTTTTTAAAAAAAAATAAAAATACATAGCAAATACTTGGAAGTTCTTCAAGAAACAGTGAAGGCTAACATTTGAAGCCTGCCTCTTCAGGCTCCATCAGCATAAGGGCTCGTTCACACGACCTGTGGTTTGGTTCCGCATCCGAGACACATTTTTTGTGCCTCGGGTGCGGACCCATTCACTTTCAATGGGGCCCGCAAAAGGTGCGGAGGGCATTCTGTGTGCTGTCCGCATCCGTTGCTCCGTTCCGTGGCCCTGCAAAAATTATAGATTCATGTCCTATTCTTGTCCGCAAACGGGCCACCCGTTTCCGTTCCGCAAATACGGAAGGCACACGGGTGGCATCCGTGTTTTGCGGATCCGCAATTTGCGGACCGCAAAACAGGGCACGTTCGTGTGAACGAGCCCTAATGCAGACTTTTTTACAGCCCTGTAATCTGTGAATAGAGGGAGCAGAGAGGTTGTCAATAGAGATGAGCAAATCCTAAAAGATTCGGGGATTCGGTATTCGGCCCGAATCCCACCGCGGGATTCGTGGATTCGGCCCGAATCACGAATCCCATTAAAGTCTATGGGAGACCCGAATCTTTTTGCAGGGGCCAAAGGTTCTGCACAGTCAAGTTTGCCCCAACATGTGAAAACCTCAGAAAATGATGGAAACACCTTGGAAATGCATAGGAAACACCAGGGGCAGCATGTAGGGATGCCTCTGAGGCTCCCTAAGGGCCGAAAAAAACAGGCATTTCAAATTGGCAGTGACTCACGAATCTTCATGAATCCGCGCTGCCTCGGGATGCCGAGCCGAGCCGAAGCGGGCAAGATTCGTGCGAATCCCGAATCTTGCCGCTCCGACTCGCTCATCACTAGTTGTCAATATCGAATTTTTGTTTCACTGGGCCTCTAAAGGGAAGTGTCATCAAAATGACCTGACCTATTATTTAAATCAACTTTTATGTTAAACATATGTTTTAGAATTTATTTCATTTTTGGTGTTTTTTATATTTGCCATGTCCCTATCTTTATCTAAAATAATCCTAAAATCATGCAATTTTTAGCCCTAAAATTTGTCAAGACTGCTTGTTCTTTGAGAGCAGCCCCATGGGTCACAGACACAATGCACAGGAGGTGATCTTATTGACTTCTGATGGAGATTTTTCTAGGCATGCTCTGTGACCTGTGCAGAAGTCAGGAGGGAGGCGATAAGATGTGATATCACCTATTGTGAATGAAGATCCTGCGTTATCTATATAGAGGTGTTACTTGTCATTGAAATTCTGCATGTAATGATAAGACGATGGCTGATGAAAAGTTACCTGAACAGGACAGTAGGTCTCAACATATAATTATGCCTAGTGGCTAGTGTGAAAACGTGGCTAGATTTATTTTTTTAAATATAGATAGTGATGTGCAAAATTACATGATTTAAAGGGAATCAGTCGCCAGCAACCTCCCTATCAAACTGTTTGCATGGATACATAGCTGGGGGATCACCAGATTAAAACGCTGTTTTTATTTTCTTAATCTGAGGCTCTTTTTCTTAATTGATACTTTTTATTGTTAAATAAATAATAAATAAATGATTATGTACCAACTAGAGATGAGCGAATCTATTCGCCGCTTCGTAGATTCGTATCGAATCTTGGGATTTTTCAGCTGCGAAGCAAATCCGAATATTAGGTGATTCGCTTCGCTTTTGTACGCATTCGCTACGTAGTGTGTCCTATAAATTATACGCTATTCTACGTATAATTTAGTTAATCTATACGCTGCCGTGTACGAATTCAATTCAGCGATGCAGACTTTTCCCTGGTAGTTACTCTATACGCTGTTGCGTACGAAATCAATTCAGCGATGCAGACTCCTCCCTGGTAGTTCCGCCCCTTTCTCCAGCGCGGGAGGATGACGAGGCAACTCAGGAAATTAAGTTGCGCATTCGTGCGCCTCATCCCTTTTTCCCCTTTTCAGGTTATTTGGGAGCCCCTTGAAAGAGGGTTTTTTTAAGGAACCTTTGCTGCTTTTTTTTTACCCATTTGGATTACAATTTTACCTATGTGGATTACAAATTGCGACTGAGTTTGGGACTCTGCCTCCAGTTCTATGACAAGCGTCAGAAGAAAAGAGACTTAAACGTGTCCGTGAGCATACTAGGTAGGTGATATTTAAAATTTTTATATTATACCTATAATAATGTATTTGCACTTTACCATATATATGTCTCGAATATTCGCTCTGCTCTGAGGAGTGCATGCTGCGGCCCTCTCCTCGTACGTGCCTGCGTATTACGTAATCGCTTAGACAATAGTTACGCTGAGATTTCGTAAGCTATTTGTACGCTCATGCGTACTCTCCTAAGAAGTTGCGTACATTTTGTAAATGAACGTTCGTTATTAGTGAGCGAATGTTCGCTAATAGCACATAATAACGTATATTTTGTACACAAATACAACGAATCTATTCGTCGAATATACGAATTTTAGGAAAAGTTCGGCGAATGATTTGCTCATCTCTAGTACCAACTGAATGAGGTATGTCTGGTCAGACAGACGTGTGGTACCTTTCTTGCACCATGTCCCATTCTCCTATATGGACCTTCTATATTGCACCACTGCTTTTTATCCATGACATTATCTCAACCCCCATCCTAATCCACTCATGTGTGTTTTCATGCACGCTTTTTTATATATATATCTGTGTATACACACACTCGCACAGATTTTTTAAATGTGTGTACCTATATATATGTGTATACACAGTAGTGTTTATATCATAACCACATGTCTGTCTGACCAGACATACCTCATTCAGTTGGTACATAATCATTTATTTATTAACCATCATTATTTATCAACTATCATTTTTTATCTTTTCAAACATATATTGTCTAATCAATCTTCTTTATCCATTTTAATCAGCCTCTGATTTATGACATGAAGTTCATACTTATTTACTCATTTATTTATTCTGATTTTAACCAGCCCATACATTGTTGCATAACCTGCTGTGTGTGTATATACATATTTATTTATTTATTTATTTATTTATTTATTTATTTAAATTCATCAACTTCGGACTATATATATGCAGTCTTTTTCATCATCGAACATTTGTTTTTGTTTTTAACATAGATATCGCTGTGCCCCTTTGTCTTCATCTTTGCTCTTTACTCTAGTATATGTACACTCCAATTCAGCAACTATAAACCGATCATACAACCGCACTCCCTGTTTCCTGGTTTCCTTTACAGGGCGTCTTGACGCTTAGCAACCTGGCGATCGCGTGACCGCAATTCCGGTCAGGTGACCGCGAGTCTGACCATGACTCACCTGCATCGTCTCAGCCAGCCGTGGCAGCCTTTTAATGTGAAACATTCAGCGATCATCCACAATTTTTATAGTTTTTGAACACTAGAACCACCAATGTCTTTGTTATATGGTTAATTATGGAATTGATTTATCCTAAGTTTTCAATGCATCATGTCTATATCATGTTTTATGTAAATTAACTGAGCCCCACCTCTTCTTTACCCCTCCCACACCCCATTTTTGGCATTTTTTTTACACTATTTCCGATACCATTGTCTTTGTGCTGTAGAAATGATTTTTTATAGCGTTGGTGGGTTTTTGTGCTTAATTCTTATTTTATGGTTAATTATAATTGTTCATGCGTCCTTTTAGTATTGATTTTTTGATTTTTTTGTAGTCCGAGGATGGAAGAACAACTGCCTGCATATCCTGCTTTTATGTCGTCCATCATGTGTCCTTGGATTATCATTTATTTATTTTTATTATTTTTTTTATTTTTTTTTATTATTATATTTCTCCTACCCATTATTATTATTATTTTTTACTTATTTTTTCACTTCAATATTTTCAATATTATTATTTTTTTCATTATTATTTTTATTTTAATTAATTATGACTATCACTATTAGCATTCTTCTTTCATTTTTTCACTCATTATTACATGATCATGTTGTTTATAGCACACATCTTTTGATATATTTAGTACACTTCATTTTTTCACCTCAATACTACATCAATATTATTTTTCACATTTATTATTATTATTTTGCATTTTTATTTTTATTATTTCCATTTGTTTGGCATATGATTGTCACACTTTTATATTCTTGATTGTCATTTGATTGTTTTATTTTTACCCACATTTTTATTCACATTGGATTTATATTTTTTTACTTACTATTAGGTTGTGTAGTTTTTCTTACTCGCTACACTTATTTAGCACTGCTATGTCAGTGCATTTCTTGGTTGATGCTGGCACTTGGCGCGCATGCGTGCGTTCCACGGAGCGCAGGCCGACTTCCCGGTACCGCCGCGCTCCTCTGTCGGACGCGGGGTTTGTAGTGCTATTAATAAGTTATTTTACTTTGACCATGGGCACTGGATTACTTTATTGTGCAGGCAGTACTTAGGCCTTCTGGCCGAATTGTGTGGCATATATGAGCTGTGATTTGAGGTTCATCGGAAGGTCTTCCGGACCGGAAGTGATGTAATTTGCGTTCCGGTGGAACGCACGCTGGACTATCCACTGGCTCCTTTTTGATTTGCATTGGACTGCATGTTCTAGATTTTAAATTACTGTGGACTATAAATAAGCGCTAGACACAGCATGGTGTATCCCCTTGAGGAAGCATTGGCGAACGAACGTACGTCGGTTGGAGGTTGACACTGGTCTGTATTTGATCTTATTATTTGCGTAACGTTATTGTACTCTGTTATATGTGCTGCTTTTTGTATTATAGTCTGCACTGGCACTTTACTACTTATTGTGATTACAATATAAGGTTGGCACTAATATTGAGTACTCAGCTGTAATTACTATTCTCTTTGTGTGCTCCTCCTTTTTTGTATGTGTAGTTACCACCACTGTTTTAACCTTTTGTGTATATTATTCTGATGTAACAATAAAGTGAATATTATTTATTAATGGTGTATTTCTTGGTATTGATACTATTTAAAGGTGACATGTGTGTGTTAAATGTATAGCAGCTTGTATTGTACCTGATGAAGGGGTTATACACCCCGAAACACGTTGTACTCTGCTACTAATAAAGAAAACGAAAAAAGAACTCTATCCTACCTACAATAGTTTTTTTGCCCTGAGGGATCATTCTACTTCCATTGTTATATACTCTAACCTTCTGTGGGGAATCCAGGCACCCCGTGTCAGAAGAGATCTTCCGATCCCAGGCTGCATACCATCGTCCAACAAAGGGGTTATAATTAGAGATGTGACGAAGTGAAATTCAATCCGAATTTCAGGATAAATTCGACTGCCGCCAGCCACCATCTTGATTAAAGATCCCGGGCGAAATCCCCTGGGTAGTGACGTATGACATCACCACGCCAGCCTGCGTGATGACGTAATCTCGCGCCCGCGTGAGATTTCGCTCCAGATCTTCAAGCAAGATGGCGGCCCGTCGCGAGCAAATGGAGGAGGTAAGTTTGATTTAATGTATTTTTTAATTATTTTACACTGTTTTTACACTCAGACGCCGCGATCATGTATGAACGCGGCATCCGAGGGATACAATGACGGGGCGCGGCCGCTCTCTGCGCACCGCTTACTCAAAAATGCTTCTTGGCGACTTAAAATTCGTTACGAAGCGGATTTCTTTATAAAATCAAAAAAATCCTCGAGAAATTCGCTCATCCCTAGTTATAATCACCCACTTGACAAGCTTTCAATAGTGTTGTGCCTAACTTTTAAATAACTAAATAAGGTAAGCCTCCAATTGGAAGTTGTGGAATTGGCTCTTGTACTTACGTTATTATCCTATTGAGCGCCTTCTTTCGTGTTTCATAGAAATACGCTGTCTGCATACAGATATCACATAGCTGGACAGGGAGGTACCTGGTGACAGATTCCCTTTAGGGCTCATGCACACGAACATTTTTTCTTTCCGTGTCTGTTCCATTTTTTTGGGGGACCGTATGCTGAACCATTCATTTTAATGGATCCTCAAAAAAAAATGGAAGTTACCCATGTGAAGATATTCTGTGTGCATTCCATTTCTGCATGACCGTATTTTCGTTCCGAAAAAAATTGAACATGTCCTATTATTGTTCTCTTTATGGACAAGGATAGGACTGTTGTATTAGGGGCCAGCTGTTCCATTTTGCAGAATGCACACGGACGTCACCGCAAAAAAACATAAGGTTGTGTGCATGAGCCCTAAAATATAGGAAGCCAACACTAGCATATAGACACTAGGCATGCTTGCTGGAATAGAAAAGTTGCTGAAAGTTTTCGAAAACCAGAATGATTACAAGAAAAGACTTTTCAGACAAGTTAGGACAATAAGCAGATTTCTGGTGTTCCACTCTGGAGCAATGATTAACTTTTCACCTATTAGGAAGAATGGCTTTAGATTGCGAGATTCTTATTTTTCTCCGTAATTTTTCATATAGAGAGTTTATTTGCTGATCGTGATATGTGAAGTATTTCTCTGGTTGTTTGCAAATGTTCAAGGTACAGCGTGCAAAGGAGATAATAAGGAAGTCTGATTACTGGCATTAAATGCATTGTATGGTCTGCCCGATAACACCAGCTGTGGTCTCATTCAGTCTCTGAAATTTAGATCAAATAAGAGTCGTCAAAGTGTAATTCTGTACCTGAGGTTAACTGTATCAGCTATTAATTTCCTGGTTTCTCAAAGCACTTTTGCAGAGTCATCCTCACAGGCATGGTTCATTCAATGCTAATGTTAAGTAATATTTTGCCCGCCGTCC
>ONZH01027183.1:0-35921 GCA_900303285.1 Rhinella marina
CATAACAAAAAATTTAAGGGTCACATGCCTCTTAGCTGAACGTTTGAAACATTATAAGTGATGTGTAGCAGAGCTGAGCGTGTTAAAAATTAATTTTGACATGCAGCTTAGCTGACCGTCTGAAACAATATGTGTGACATGTAGCAGAGCTGAGCGTGTAAAACATTATGGTTGAGGGCCTGCTGGTGAGCTGCCCGGCTAAAAAATTATGGTGCAGGCCCAGCTGGTGAGCTGACCGGTTAAAAAAAATTAGGGTGCAGGCTCAGCTGGTGCACTTCAAGGGCAGCCTAATAAGCTGTTTCATATGATGTAGGAAGAGGAGGAAGAGGATGGGAAGAGGAAGGTGTACATGATAATACAGTGTATTCAATATACCCTAAAAGCCACATTTAAGGTTACTTCATGTTAAGCCGCTTTCCTCTGGTGGAGTAGAGAAGTCAGGGGCAATCCAGGCTTTGTTCATTTTGATAAGCGTCAACCTGTCTGCATTGTCAGTTGACAGGCGGATGCGCTTATCAGTAATTATGCCCCCAGTGGCACTAAATACCCGCTCAGACAAAAACGCTGGCGGCAGGGCAGGCCAGCACCTCCAAGGCATAGAGCGCTAGTTCGTGCCACGTGTCCAGCTTAGACTCCCAATAATTATACGGCACAGACGGATCGCTGAGGACGCTGACACGGTCAGCTATGTACTCCTTTACCATCTTCCAAAACCTTTCCCTCCTTGTCACACTAGGCCGCTCATCAGGGTGAGGGTGCTGGCGGGGTGTCATAAAACTGTTCCACGCCTTGGAGAGTGTCGCCCTGCCTTTGTTGGAACTGCTGTGTGTTCCCCTCGTCTCCCCTCCTCGGGTGGCCAAGGAACTACGTACTCTGCCGCCAGCGTTGTCAGATGGAAATTTGTGGAGCAATTTTTCGACAAGGGCCTTCTGGTATTGCAACATTTTACTTGTCCTCTCCACCACAGGAATGAGAGATGGGAAGTTCTCTTTGTAGCGGGGGTCAAGAAGGGTGAACAACCAGTAATCGGTGTTGCCTAATATGCGTATAACGCGAGGGTCACGGGAAAGGCAGCATTGCATGAAGTCAGCGATGTGTGCCAGAGTCTCAACAGACAAGGCTTCACTCTCCCCACCAGGAGCATGACTCTCAATATCCTCCTCGTCCTCTTCCTCCTCTTCAGCCCATCCATGCCGAAGAGATGGTGTAAACGTGGTATGGCTACCCTGTGTAGCGGTGGCAACCGTCTTCTGCTCCTCCTCCTCCTCCAATTGGCGCTGAGAAGACGAATCGAGGGTGGTCTGGCTATCACCCTGTGTAGGGTCTTCCCCCATTTCCACCTCTTCCACACGCAGAGTATCAGCCTTTATTGTAAGCAGCAAGCTTTTTAGTAGACACAGAAGTGGGATGGTTACGCTGATAAATGCATTATCGCCACTCACCATCTGTGGAGATTCATCAAAGTTGCGTAACACCTCACAGAGGTCAGACATCAATGCCCACTCGTCGCTTGTGAAGAGCGGAAGCTGACTAGAAAGGCGCCGACCGTGTTGCAGCTGGTATTCTACTACTGCCCTCTGCTGCTCAGAAAGCCTGCTCAACATGTGTAAGGTGGAATTCCATTGCGTGCTCAGGTCGCACAGCAGTCGGTGAGCTGGAAAGCACAAGCGCTGCTGCAGCGTTGCCAGGCCAGCTGAAGCTGTCAGTTGTGGAAATGGGCACACAGGCGACGCACCTTCACCAGTAGCTGAGGCAAATTGGGGTAGGTTTTCAGAAACCGCTGAACCACTAAGTTGAATACATGGGCCAGGCATGGTATGTGTGGGAGGTTGGCCAGCTCCAAAGCCGCTACCAAGTAGCGTCTGTTATCGGATACAACCATGCCTGGTTGTAGGTTGACTGTCGAGAGCCACACCTCAGTTTGTTTGCTTATGCCATGCCACAGCTCTGCGGTGGTGTGCTGTTTGTCACCCAGGCAAATAAGCTTCATCATGGCCTGTTGCCGCATACCGACTGCTGTGCTACACTGCTTCCAGCTACTGACAGAAGTCTGAGTGGTGCTGCAAGATGGCAATTCTGCATGGGAAGAAGTGGAGGAGGAGGTGGAGGAAGAGAAGGAGGGGTTTCAGCCACTACTGTAGGTGGCAGCATAAATCTGGATGGAAGTAGGGCCCGCAATCCTTGGCATGGGTAGCACCTGTGCCATCCCAGGGTATGACTCGCTCCCAGCCTCCACAACGTTCACCCAGTGTGCCATCAGGGAAATGTAGCGTCCCTGGCCACAAGCGCTTGTCCATGTGTCAGTTGTTAAGTGGATCTTGCCAGTAACTGTGTTGGTCAGGGCACGGGTTATGTTTCTGGACACATGCTGGTGTAAGGCAGGGACGGCACACCGGGAAAAATAGTGGCGGCTGGGGTCTGCATAACGAGGGACAGCCGCCGCCATCAGGCTGCGAAAGGCCTCGGTGTCCACCAGCCTAAACGGCAACATTTCCAGGGCCAGCAACTTGGAAAGTTGCGCGTTTAGAGCTATGGCCTGTGGGTGAGTGGCAGGGTATTTGCGCTTGCGTTCAAATGCCTGGGGTAAGGACATTTGAATGCTGCACTGGGACATTGAAGTGGACGTGGTGGCTCATGGTTCCTGCAAAGGTCCAGATGCAGGGCGGGAGGCATCTGGGCCTGCGTCTTGGACAACAGGTAACAGAGGGGAAGAGGAGGCAGTGGTGTGACCTCCAGATACAGATTGTGGACCCAGGTGTTCGGCCCACCTTTTAGGGTGCTTTGCTGCCATGTGGCGGATCATGCTGGTGGTGGTCAGGTTGCTGGTGTTTATGCCCCTGCTCATCTTGGTACGGCGCAGGTTGCAAATTACAATCCGTTTATCGTCAGCACTTTCCTCAAAAAACCGCCAGACTGCGGAACACCTAACCCATGGCAAGGGAGCTTGCTGCAAGGAGCTGCTCCGGAGAACAGTTGCGGGCCTGGTTGGTGTGGCCTGCCTTCTCCCTTTTGCCACCCCACTGCCTCTTCCAGCCTGTTGCGGTGCTGCAGATCCCTCCCCCTCTGTACTGCTGTCCTGGCTCGGCTTGCCAACTTCCCAGGTTGGGTCAGCTATTTCATCGTCCACCACCTCCTCTTCCACATCCTCACTCTGGTCCTCCTGACATGGTGAACTAACAAGAACCTGACTTAACTGCGTCTCATCCTCATCCACAACCTCTTGAGACACTAATTGCCCTTGACTTATTGGCAACTGTGTCTCATCATCATCATGCACCTCGTGAGACGCTGATGCCGGTCCCCACCGTCATTGTCTTCAGACTGTGTTTGCTCAATAGGTTAGGAATCAGGGCACAATATCTCCTCATGTCCCACTTCAAGCGGCCTTGGCGAGAGGCCCAAGCCAAGGAACGGTGATGAAAAAAGCTCCTCGGAATATCCGAATGTGGGATTAGTTCTTTGCTCAGACTCAGCATGGTGGGAGGAAGGAGAATCAGGGTGAGGATGCGGTTGCCCAGACTTTTGGCTACTGAGACTGGGCTATGTGGAAGACTGCTGTGGCGACAAGAGTTGTGTCTTGCGCCGCCCTGCAAACTGTGACATGAAGCTAGGAGTTTTGGATGACTTTGTTTCTTGGGCTCTGTCAGCAGGCACAGTTTCACCGCTCCCAGAGCCATGGCCTCTGCATTCACCATCAGCAGAACGCCCACTTCCCCGTCCCTTAGTGCTCGCCTTGCGCATATTGTATAGTATATATGAAACTTGGTCAGAATTACAGTACTGCAGATTTTTTTGTATGTATGTATGATTAGAAAAATTTAAACGAATGTCCAATATTCTGAATGCGCAAACGTTATAGAGCAGCCGCAAATGAGGAACTGCAGCCTAAATTAACGGTATTAAATGTAACAACGGATGTCAGCTACATAGACTTTTGAATGGTTGTAATACGCTGTGCACCTAGTGTTACTGACAGGGCACACTTGGGTTCTTTTTGCCACCAAAAAAAAATGCATAAGGATTTAACAATGGACTTTTGTGTCTTTTGAACAATGATACTAACCCTGCCTATAGAAATTCTATCCCTACACAAGTCCCTCCTTGCGCAAATGTAATACAGCAAGACGCAAAAGAAGTACTGTCGGCCTAACAGCAGAAATTATAGCAAAGTATGTCAGGTATATAGTATACAGAGAGTATCCTACAGCATGCAGCAGCAGCACATGTGGCATTAATGGAAGGCCACCTAGTGCTATTTTCACCACCTTTAAATACCCCAAAAATAATAAAATATTGCTTTGTGCCAGATATAATAGCCTTTAAAAGGGCTTTTGGGTCTTTTTTTAGCGTTTTCTATCCCTGCCTAGCGTGCTTCTCTCCCTACAGTGTATGTCCCTCCTTGCTGCAGCAGCGCATGTGGCGTTAATGGCAGGCCACCTAGCGCTATTTTCTCCACCTTTAAAGTCCCCAAAAATAATAAAATGTAGGTTTGTGTCAGATATAATAGCCCTTAAAAGGGCTTTGGGGTCTTTGTTTAGTGATTTCTATCCCTATGTATAACATATAAGTAATAGCTCATCTGGATCTTCACAATGGATAGGTGCTCACTCTTACGGTACACCCCAACCGTATGTAAATTGTAAATATAGATTAGTAGTAGTAGAGGGCACTCTACATATCAAGCGTCACATGAAAACAAAAACGTAAAAATATTTGAATAAAAAAATCTTTAATCAATACATATATGTATAAAACTCAAAAATTTAAAAAATTATTACATAAAGATAATAATAAAAATAAAAATGACGTTCTGGTTGTAGCATTTAAGAGATTCACTCAAGGAAATTGCTTCCCAATGTTGATCGTGCAAATAAGTCCATCAAAGAAATTCTCATGCAGGAAAGTTAGTAAATACCAATATTTCTTTGACGAGATGTAGTTCAAAAGGTCCTTATATTTAGTAGCAATACATTATAAGTGAATCTGGTAAAGTCACTTGCATAAAAATAATATATTAAAGGTTAGTCCAATAGAATTAATACACTTAGTTATCGGCATGTGCTTTTAACAGCCAAAGACGTCTTATAGCTTGATGGTGAATAGGACAACAAACGATCTCTTTGATGAAGTGCTGTAATTATTAGTAAAGTGCTGCAAATAATTATAATGTTATAACCATATATATATTATTAAAAAAGTAGTCATATACTTTACCCTCCTGAGGAGGTTAGAAAGTCCTCCGCTCGCGCCGGATACTATCGTGGCGTCCCACGAGTTAGCGGCGTTCGGCGGCTCCAACCACGTGATGTATGGTGTCACAAGTGGAGGAGATCATGTGATGCACACGTCATCCGATCATGTGACCAGACTGGCAGGTCCTGGAAGATGAAGGATAATGACTCCAAGGTCCTGCAGAGTTTCCCCAACCATGTGATATGTAATGTCACAGGTGGAGGAGATCATATGATGCACACGTCATCCGATCATGTGACCAAACTGGCAGGTCCTGGAAGATGAAAGATAATGACTCCAAGGTCCTGCAGGGTTTCCCATATAAAACAGCAACTCCGTTTTGTTTTTTTCCTTTTTTTGGGGATGTTTCTAATGTAGTGGATCTTCCTGTAGTAATGCCGGCAAAATGGTGGATCCAGAACACTCCCTCCTATACCAAAAGCGTTTCGTATAGGAGGCAGTGTTCTGGATCCACCATCTTGCCGGCATTACTACAGGAAGATCCACTACATTAGAAACATCCCCAAAAAAAGGAAAAAAAACAAAACGGAGTTGCTGTTTTATATGGGAAACCCTGCAGGACCTTGGAGTCATTATCTTTCATCTTCCAGGACCTGCCAGTTTGGTCACATGATCGGATGACGTGTGCATCATATGATCTCCTCCACCTGTGACATTACATATCACATGGTTGGGGAAACTCTGCAGGACCTTGGAGTCATTATCCTTCATCTTCCAGGACCTGCTAGTCTGGTCACATGATCGGATGACGTGTGCATCACATGATCTCCTCCACTTGTGACACCATACATCACGTGGTTGGAGCCGCCGAACGCCGCTAACTCGTGGGACGCCACGATAGTATCCGGCGCGAGCGGAGGACTTTCTAACCTCCTCAGGAGGGTAAAGTATATGACTACTTTTTTAATAATATATATATGGTTATAACATTATAATTATTTGCAGCACTTTACTAATAATTACAGCACTTCATCAAAGAGATCGTTTGTTGTCCTATTCACCATCAAGCTATAAGACGTCTTTGGCTGTTAAAAGCACATGCCGATAACTAAGTGTATTAATTCTATTGGACTAACCTTTAATATATTATTTTTATGCAAGTGACTTTACCAGATTCACTTATAATGTATTGCTACTAAATATAAGGACCTTTTGAACTACATCTCGTCAAAGAAATATTGGTATTTACTAACTTTCCTGCATGACAATTTCTTTGATGGACTTATTTGCACGATCAACATTGGGAAGCAATTTCCTTGAGTGAATCTCTTAAATGCTACAACCAGAACGTCATTTTTATTTTTATTATTATCTTTATGTAATAATTTTTTAAATTTTTGAGTTTTATACATATATGTATTGATTAAAGATTTTTTTATTCAAATATTTTTACGTTTTTGTTTTCATGTGACGCTTGATATGTAGAGTGCCCTCTACTACTACTAATCTATATTTACGATTTCTATCCCTGCCTAGCGTGCTTCTCTCCCTACACTGTCTGTCCCTGCATGCAGCAGCTCTCCCTGTCTAACACTGGCCGGGTCACATGTCACCGGCTGCTTTACAGCACCCGGTGACATGTGACCCGGCCAGCCAATCAGTGTAATGCCAGTAGCTAAGATGTCTAGCCAATTAGCGTGCGGGGAGGAATGGCATTCAGTGTAATGCCAGTAGCCATCTTAGCTACTGGTATTACACTGATTGGCTGGCCGGGTCACATGTCAACGGGTGCTGTAAAGCATGGCACTCGAGCACACATGTTCGCTCAACACTAATACTGAATCAGTGTTTGCTGGCAGCAGAGTGCTGATTACACAGCACGATCTGCCACCAGCAAACGATTATTTTTAAACATGTTGAAAGACTCCGATTACCCAATGAATAAGGCTACTTTCACACTAGCGTTAGCACGGATCCGGCACCTAAAGGGTGCCAACGGATCCGTGCTAACGCTATACATGTGTGGAGCCGGAGCAGCGCTCCGGCCCCACACATGACACACATTAAAACAAGACACAGACATACATACAAACAAACATACAGACATACATACAGACATACATACATACTCACATACTCCCGGGACGCCGGCAGAACGTCTTCACGCGCCTCCTGCGCGCAGTGATGACGATTCCCCACAGCGCCCTCTGCTGGGCGCAGTGGGGAAATGTCATCGCAGCGCGCAGGAGGCGCGTGAAGACGTTCTGCCGGCGTCCCGGGAGTATGTGAGTATGTATGTTTGTATGTATGTCTGTATGTTTGTTTGTATGTATGTCTGTGTGTATGTATGCCGGATCCGGAATGACCCCCCATTGGAAATCAATGGAGGACAGATCCGGATTACTGGTGTGTCCACACCAAACGGATCCGTCTCCATTGACTTGCATTGGGGGTCATTCCGGATCCGTCTTGGTGCGGATGCCTGGACCGGAGAGCAAACCGCAGCATGCTGCGGTTTGTCCTCCGGTCTGAAGACGGAACGGAATGCTTTCAGGAGCATTCCGTTGTCTTCAGTTCAGTTTTGTCCCCATTGACAATGAATGGGGACAAAACTGAAGCGTTTTTTTCCGGTATTGAGCCCCTATAACGGAACTCAATACCGGAATTTAAAAACGCTAGTGTGAAAGTAGCCTAAGCGTTTTCTCATTCATTGGGTAATCAGCGGCGGTATTACACTGCCAGATCATCGCTACGAATGCTCGTTAGCGAATATCTGACAGTGTAATCAGACCTTTACATCAATACAGTAACAGATTCAAAGTTACGGTTTATATTCAGTAGTTACCAGTGCCTCCAAAGTTCAGCAGCTTATATGAGGGTCTGTTTTCAGCTATAGGGGCTGATATGACCAGGATCTGTAGGGGCTGATAATAAACCATTACCATGACTCTTACCAGTCCTGGTCATATCTGCCTTTATTACAGAACTCATATCCACCTTGGTCGTATACAGAAAACATCATGGCCGTGCATCTCCAGATCACCATTGAGTATAATGGAATTCAACAGGGATCTGTCCACTTTATTGCATAAATGCTGGCTATTGGCCAGACTAAAACTAACTCTGGGTTTTTATCTGTAATCCAGTCACTGTATCCGGCATACATGCTGGCTTTCAGCTGGACAAAAAATGCAACATGCAAAATTTTTTGTCTAGTCGAAAGCCAGCATATATGCCAGAAAGCGGCCGGATTGCCACCGGATCCCATTACAGTGAATGGGAATCCAGGGGTGCATGGTGGTATCCGGCTATGCCGTATACACTGTTCCAGCAGACTGCCAGAGTTCACAGCACAGATGTGAACCCAGCCTAATGCAGCACTTTCAGTTGCAATCCAGTAAAAAAAAAGGAATTGAAAGTAATAGGAAGATCAGTTACACTGATTGTGTACAAAAGCATCTGTATTTTCAATCAGTTTTACTAATCTGCTTTAAAAAAAACAACAACAATAAAGATAGAGGACTTTACAACCACTGAAGCACCCCTTGTCCAGGTTACTTGTCTTTTTTAGGTAATAATTGGAAAACCGCATGTTCTTCTTTGAAACTTTGCATCAGTTTTTGGAATGTATACAGTTTCTCCGAAAAACTGATTCTGGGCCTGAAGCAAAAAACATGATGGTACAGAAGCCTAAGGCAGATGGTCAGTGTTGGCCTGGTATGTGCCCCATACGGTATACAAAACACAGGATGAAAACCTAGGGTCTACAAGATTCAAAGAAAAGAGCAACATATGTGATAAGTTGTGTGTCCAGACCTATTGGGTACAATGACGCATTGTAGTTACAATTTTAATTGCAATTTGATTACATTTATTTCCCATTGGCTAAAATAGTAATCTGAAAATAAGATATCTAATTATCACAAGTTTGACAATGTGTTTGAGATTGGCTACATGTAGAAAAGTTAATTTTTGATGTGCTTGTCA
The DNA here is from genome assembly GCA_900303285.1 of Rhinella marina. Classification (NCBI taxonomy): domain Eukaryota; kingdom Metazoa; phylum Chordata; class Amphibia; order Anura; family Bufonidae; genus Rhinella; species Rhinella marina. Next base: position 9,181 of record ONZH01027183.1, read on the forward strand.
GCATAGATTGACACTGAGATGAAGGCTCGGTAAATCTGCTGCCATCTCGCATGTATTTCATATTACTCCTCATGCTTATGTGATGGAATGTTAGGTCCAGGCAGCAGATACTTCTGTGCCTTTAAAACTCATATTCTGATGCCTGTCGGAAACAGTGACAGGCAAAGTAAACTCTCTGCTCATTTAATTTTATCTGAGTGAATGCAGAGATATATTTTATTCACTGTGGACACATTCATTAACAGCGAAAGCTTCTTCTACTAGAGCCCACATCTCCCAGGAGTCTGGAGAGCTAATAACCTTCTCACAAACAAGGTAGACAGGGCTCCCAGGCAGCAGAAATCAAGTGTATCATATATTATTAAATCTTGTTGTATAGGATGAGTTTCCCTACAGAAATTAATGTGACCATTTGATTTTTTTTTTTTTTTGGGGGGGGGGAGGGGGAAGGGGGTGGTTTTTTTAAGAAATGCCAGGATAACAACAAAAATATAATTCAAATATAATACAAATATAATACTGATTGTTATCATTATAATTATCAATAATAATTGTAGAGAATAATAATATTAGAATAATAGAAAAACGTACTAACACATACTTATATTAATATAATAATATAATAAGTATAACAATAACATACTAATACATACTTATATTAATATAATAGTATAATAATATGTATAACGATAATAATAATATAATAATTAGGCTTGAGTGAATCGTGCTTCGGATTATAGATTCAAAAAATTAGCTTTAATGCTGTTTACATACAGCAATACAATGTACTGGCTCCATGGAGCCAAAGTTGATTCCTACTGTATGCATATCTGTGTATTGAAAAACAATTTAACATAGCAATCCGAACTGGGCTTTGGTACCAAGGTACCAGCAAGTACCAAAGCTCACTTCGAATTCCTATTTTAAAATGTTTTTAAATACACAGATAGGAATACTGTAGTAACTCACCGAAGTCTTGCTCGACTTTGGGCAATATGAAATTTCCCTACTCTGAGCCAATACATTTTAACCCCTTCACCCCCGGAGGTTTTTTCGTTTTTGCGTTTTCGTTTTGCGCTCCTTGCCTTCATACTGCCATAACTTTTTTATTTTTCCGTTCACATAGCTGTATGAGGGCTTGTTTTTTGCGGGACAAGTTGTACTTTCAAACGCCACCATTTAATATTGCATATGATGTAGTGGGAAGCGGGAAAAAAATTCCAAATCGGGTGAAATTGCAAAAAAAGCACAATTCCGCTACAGTTTTCCTGGTTTTTTATTTACGGCGTTCGATGTTCATTAAAACTGACCAGTTAATTTCATTCTACTGGTCAGTATGAATCCGGCGATACCTAATATGTATAGTTTTTCCTGCGTTTTGATAGTAATAAAATAATTATAAAGTTGGCCTTTTTCTTTTTGTTGTCATATCTTGACCCCTATAACTTTTTGGTATTTATGTGTACGGAGCTGTATGGGGGCTTATTTTTTGTGGGGCAATCTGAAGTTTTTATTGATACCATTCTGGGGTGTGTATGACTTTTTGATCACTTTTTATTTAATTTTTTTTAGAAAAAAAAAGCGACAAAAAACTGCGAATCGCCATTTGGACGCTTTTTTCCGCCCCACAATTCGCCGTATTGGAATTTTTTTTTTTTTATATTTTAAAAGTACGGGCGTCTTCGGTCACGGTGATACCCATGATGTCTATATTTATTGTTATTTAGGTATTTATTTTTTAATTATATGGAAAGGGGGGTGATTTGAACTTTTATATATTTTTTATTTTTTATATATTTTTTAACATTTTTTTAAAAAAAATTTATGATTATTTTTAAGCTCAAATATGAGCTAATATATTGTGTTTTTTTTTCTTTATGAGCAATCAGGGATTTACTAGATGGAGATAAATCCAAAAATTGCTCATTTCTTATCCTGGCCTTCCATCTAGTGGCCAGAATAAGAATTGCAGTTTGAAAACTGTAATCCTCACCAGCGAGGATTACAGTTTTCATATGGTGTACAGACACCCCGATTGGCCACTCATATGCATCCGGGTTCAGATGCATCCTAATTAATATATCTTCATACATAATTAATATATCTTCATACATAATTTTAAAATGAGTAAGTACATTTAAAGAAGCACTGCTGCAAAAATCTATATTCTCTGGCCCATTAGAAAGGTACATCATATAATTTTCTTACCAGTGACTATATTTGTGAGTTATAACCTCCCTTCTGATCCTTAGCTGTGTCATGTGACCAGCACTCTGATCTCCAACTGACAAAGGACAGGAAGTCAGCGACTTTTTTAATCATCAAAATAATTAAGATTTGTTCAGGTCTTCTGTCTGTCTCGACATCAGAGCCTATTCCATCTACATGTGTGCTAGGTTTCTGGTTTATTTCCTTGTATTTTAAGAAACTGCTGTACATTGTATTCCTGTACATTTTTTGTTATAATATATATATATATATATATATATATATATATATATATATATATATGGTGAGTCAAAAGTCTCAGGACAACCTTTTATTCCTGAAACAAAATGGAAAATTAAATATCTAACTTTGAGGCTCTAACATTGAGGCTCTCATAGGAATACATAGAGAAACTGGCTTCCTGTCCACACATAAAATGCTGTGTTATATGGATAGTCAGAATGCTGGTCACATGACACAGCTGAGGATCAGAAGGGAGGCTATAACGCACAAATACAGTCACTGGTAGGAAAATCACCTTCACTACAGTTTACACTATATACTTTTCTAACATGTTAGAGAATAAAAATCATTATGGGAGTGCTATTTTAAAAGGAATGGTTCAGCAGGGACGTCCTTATCCAACTGGTTGAATAGACACATAGCTGTGGTTCACCTTATGTTGTTTTTTTTTGTTTTTTTTTTGTTGATCTGAGCCTCCTTCCTGAGTTCTGATACTGTTTCTTAATATGCAAAATAGGTCTTTGGTGCAATGAGGGCATCAACATTGCTCTTGTTACACACAAGCTCCACTCCTTTCTGTGGCCAGCAATGACAAGTGCACTTTATTATTGGAATGTAGCATAAGATTTCATGTAATATTGTACAATATTATGTCAATATTTCCCAATGGATCAAATATCTGGTGCTTGTTGATGTTCAGGTGGTGGGAGTGACTTAATAGGTAGTTTCCTCAGGAGCGCGATGTTCCTCCACTGTTATCTCTGAGTCTCGCCCACTAGAAGTGCGCTGCTCCGGTTGGTATCTAGCGTGCACGTGGCTGAGTAGACAGTCCGTTGCTACAGAGAAGCTTGTGTGTGATGTCACACACTTGTAAGGATGCCCGTGGGGACCAAAAAAACATCTGACGCATTTCGGAATAAGCGTATTCCTTCGTCAGGATTAGGTATTCTTCCTCCCTCTTAAGATTAAATAGGCGTCCAGTTCCCATAGCAACTACTCGCTCATTCCACTCAGGATATAGTCTCTTCTTTTCCCCCTGAATACAATTCTTTTAACTATCTATACATCCTCAAACAATAATTTCTTTCATAATAGGCTTTTTTTGTGGCTATAACTCTTTCTCTCATATATGTGTCCTTATATATCCACCATTAAGAAATTGCACATGTATATGTATATATATATCTAACCCTGTACTTTCCTATATATTCCTTATTCCCTAAGTGTTGTCAGTAATCTTTACTTTTTCTCAGATTTTTGTCACTATTTTGCTCCTTATTTTTTTATATACATTTTTTATGTTTTTATTTTTTTTACTTTTACTGAAAAGCAAATAGTTCAATTTCTTGATTCAGACCCCTACCCTAGGTGCCAGGCTATTGAGTTTATATATCCATCTGCTCTCGCATCTGGACAACTGTTTAATATAATCTCCGCCTCTTACATCTACCTTTATTTTCTCATTACCTCTAAAAAGCATTCCTTGGGGTTTTCCTATTCAGTAAAGTGGCGTGATAGGGGATGGCCCTCAAAATTCTCAATGTTTTTAATGTGTTCCCTTATTCTAATTTTGAGGGGTCTTTTTGTTCTCCCTACATATATTTTGCCGCAGGGGCATTTAATGTAGTAAATGATCCCTTTGGTATTTCATGTGAGGTGACTCTCAATGTTAAATAGTTCCGATCCACTTTTTATTTCTAAAATGGGTTCTTTTTGTTTTGTTAGTTGACAGTTATTGCACATTCTACAGGGAAAAAAGCCTTTCTTATTTTTCTTGTTTTTTGTTCCTCCTCAATGATTGATGGTTGGTTTAATCTTATAGATGGAGCTACGAGGTTGGATAGATTTTGTGCTTTCCTAATCGTGAATATTGGATATTCTGAGATCTTTTCACCTATTATTTTATCTTGTTTTAGGATGTCCCAATGTCTTTTTATGATTCGTTTGAAAAGGCCCTCCCTTTCACTGTATTGTGTTATTATTGGGATTTTTATAGTGTCTCCGTCTAGATTAACATCTTCCTTTCTTTTAATTGATGGACCCCTTGTTTTGTTTTCTAATAGTGTATTACAATCCATATTTCTTACTTCTTGTTTAATTAGGTCCAAGTGATTTCTTTTGTATCCTTTTACCTCAAATTTATTATCGAGGATATCAGCTTCCTTTTCAAATTGCTCTGTCCTGGTGCAGTTTCTGTGTAATCTTATATATTGACTGCGAGGGATGTTTGTCAGCCATATTGGTAGATGTCAACTGTCCAGAGAGATGTAGCTGTTACTATCTGTAGGTTTGTGATATGTTTTAGTGTTTATCTCTCCTTTTTCAATAAAAATAGTCAAATCTAAAAAATGTATTTCCGTACGGCTCCAGCAGGGTGTGAATTGAAGATAAAAATCATTTTTATTTATTTCCTCTAAAAATACCTTGAGGGAGGCTTCCCCTCCCTTCCAAATAAAAACTATATCATCTATAAATCTTTTCCAGAGGACCAAGCTTGCATCGAGTAACCCCCGTGGGTGGATGGTTAGACCCTCCCATATCCCCATATAGAGGTTTGCAAAACTCGGTGCGAACCTGGTCCCCATCGCGGTCCCCCACGTCTGAAGGTAAAAACTACTCTCATATTTAAAGTAATTGTGGGTTAAAATGAAAGTAATACAGTCTCCCAGAAATTTTATTTGTTCCTCAGTAGCCTCTCTTCCTTTCGTATTTTTCATTATAGTGTAGATGGAAGTAGCATCTAGAGTCCCCAGAATATAGTCCCACACTACTTCTTTTAATAATTGTAGGATGTGTTTAGTATCTTTTAAATATGCTGGTAGTGTTTGATCATAATTCTGTACGAGGATATCCACATATTTAGACAAATTTGAAGTCAGACCCCCAATCTCTGATATTATGGGCCGTCCTGGTGGGTCAGTATTGGACTTATGTATTTTTGGGAGATGATAGAACATATGCATCCTTGGATTTTGATTGTTGATAAAGGCGGCTTCATTTACAGTTAGTATTAATTTTAGCACGGGCATTCTTACCATTAGTACCTTTCGGCGGCTCCTGTCCTGGGAAACAAGACGAGAGAAAGGCACATTCAAAAGCGGTAGCGCAGGCGTTTTTGAGATACGTTGACATTTTAACCAATCAGTTGGATTGTTGAGACACTGATGGACTGACAGAGGAAGCCCCCTCCCTCTGTCAAACCTTTTTTGATGCCGCACTCACTATTGACCACTGCGTCTTAAATGTTAAAGAGGTTGTACAACCATTTAATGTAAATAATTCAGTATGAAAAAATATTTACTTTTGTAATTTATTTTCTGTTACTGATGAGCGAATCTATTCGCCGCTTCATAGATTCATATCCAATCTTGGAAATTTTCTCCTACAAAGCGAATCCGGATTTTTTCGGATTTGTTTTTTATTATTCGTAAAGCTTCACAAAATTTTGAATGCTAACGATACGTATGAAACATACGAAACGTACGCATTCTGCGTGAGGCGGAAAATTGACGATACGCCCCCGCAAGAGCAGGAAAGTGAAGATACGCCCCCCTCAGAACTGGAAAAAACCAGCCCGGCCCACCGGGATCTAACTATTTGCACGTATAGGGAGTGAAGACATCTCCCTTAGTACTCCACCCTCCTCTGAACCAGTTTAGACCAGCGCTGAACACTGAGCTAGTAGCAAGCATGGCTAAAGAGCTGCGTCCCAACTGGAACCAGATGGCCTTTGGGAACGAGTTCCCTGAACCACCGCCCACTCCAGACATCAGGGTGTCACGCTCTGAACTAAAGGCGAGTAAACCATCGACAGTGCCCTTATTCTCCTTACCGCCTGCGGAGTTAGCTGAGCATCGTGAGGCGGTTCTTCGTTATCAGGCGGCTGGTGTGTCTGCTGTGGCTGGTGCGGCTGGAGCATCTGCTGTGGCTCGTGCGGCGGAGGCAGCTGGAGCATCCACTTCGCCGCCCTGGAGGAGATCCACGACAACACCTTCCATAAGGCAGAACCCGATTGTGCCACCATCGGTGACAGCCCATGCACAGACCCTCTGGGACCATAAAAACTCAGTGGAGTACTGGATCATCCAGGTACTGGACCACCCTAGGCCGGGAGATCATGCATTGGAACGCTGAAAGAGAACGTCCCTGTGGTTTTCCGTTGAGAGAGGGTCTGGCTTCCTGGCAGACAATGAGGACGGAAAGGAGTATTTTGTGGGCCACAGGTTGGTGAAACGGCCGTACCTGCCACAACCTCGGCATAGCCTGTACATGGGGGATCAGGTGGAGTACACCCCCATGGCGTCCCTGAAAGGCCCCTTTGCGACCGGGGTTACCCTCCTTTCAAAGCCGCTGGTACCTACAACAGAACCTGAAGTGTGGCCGTATGAACCACCAGGTCTAGGACGCTTGCGCTGCCTTCAGGAGTCCCCAGATGGCGTCCTCCGATTTAGAGAAAAGCCACAGCCACAGCCGGAGCCTCTGATTTCTGGACTGCCAGCACCACCACCACCACAGTCCTTTCAGCTGGGTCAGCTGACGACAACATCGTTTACGTTCCAATCCACGGTCATCCACCAATACCAGCTGCCGTGGAAGATGAAGCCAGCAGCAGCCAGGGAAGCTGTGGCTACTTCCCTGTATGCAACCTTGCCAGAACCGCTGCAGCCAGAAGTCCTTACCCCTGCTGTCCCGGCAGGAGGATCCGGAAAAGCGCAAATGGCTGCAGCGCTCACCAGCATCACCACCACCCGGACAAGTCCGAATTCCAGAAGAAGAGGGCGCTGGAGTTCTACTATGGCAGTGAGCGTGGCCTACAAGAGGCAGGAGCGTCCTCTGATGTCGTTTAGCAGCAGTTTCAGCAAGGAGGACTTCAGGTCCCTCATCTGATGAACCATTATACTGGCTGGGTAATGTAATGGACACCTCAGGAGGACCTATGGGAGCCACACCATGGACTGCACCTGACGGGTGAGAGCTAGTTGGCACTTTTTATGTTTGGTTGTTTGTATTGCCCCCGTTTGACTCTCACCCAGATGGGCATGGCTGTCAGGACTCCCCCCATTCTGCATAAAAGTCCCACTTGCGCCTAAGTGTGCCTATTTTCCTTATCCCCCCTTCACATTTGCTGCTATTTTCTATTATCCATGTGGATTACACGTTACCTGTTTGGATTAAAATATTACTGTGAAATACTAATGTTACTGTGAATATTAATGTGAAATTGATTGCACTAAAATGTTTGCATACATGTCTTTGCTGTATTTTAGCTATACTGTTTTTACTGGTTCAGCACTTTAGCCCATTGTGTGTATTCTTTTTCAGGTACTGCAATGAAAGGTGTCCTATTATGCACTTATTGTCCAGTGTTTTTAGTAAATGATGCACTTAGCTGGATAGCTAGCAGTGAGCACCTTTTTTTTTACGCCACGGCCTAGCCTCGTGTGTATGATGCATTTGCGCTTTTATAGTACGCTAAGGATTCGTACGCACTTTTGTACGCGAATGCTTACACATTGCATACTTTCAACTATGCTGACTGTACGTTCGTAATTTGTGCAGGAATGTTCGCAAAACAACAACTGTTTTTTTTTATTGTAGATTCAACCGAATAAATTCATTTAAGTACGAATCTTGTCAGAAATTCGGCAAATATTCGGCGAAGCGAATTTTGGATGATTCGCTCATCTTTATACTTCATGTTATTTCCACACACACACACACACATACACACACCTACCTTGGTGTTTAATCTGTATAGTAACATGCATGTCCATCTACTAAGGTGGTTACACATGCTCAGTTCCATCCTTCAGCTGCCAACAGCTGCATCTAATATTAGAAGCTATGCCAGTCACAGGGAGAAAGCTGCAGCAGAATGGACACACCACCCAAGAAAGGACACACTCTTGACCTGCCAGTCTCTGAAGAGAGTCTAGCAGAGCAACTTGACAATGATCCAGGTCACTGGATCCATGTGAGCTACAGGGGTGGTCCTAGCTTTGTTAGACAGAGATTGTCATGTGCTATACAAGTTCTGATTTCAATTAAACATGGCATAACCCCTGTAAAGGGCTGAGATTAGAAGTTGCTCTGATCCCCACCTTTACTGTGAGGGCCTTTCTGTCGATCATAGTGATTGTTTGATCATCAGGACACACAAGTACATCTTATTGCAGCTTGTAGACCACAATTAGAATATACTAGTATGTCATAATGAAGGAAAGGGTTAAACATCAGCCAATTCTTTTAATTGCACTATATTGGTTAATTTGCACATTCCCCCTTAATTCCCTTCAAGGATCTCATTAAACATCGGGTTTGTAAATAGAATCCAGTACATTGCAGCAAGGGACAGCACATGTCTGATAAGAGTGATGCTCTACTGATTCATCTACAGTTTACTGAAGCAAGATGCTCAATATAAGAGGTAAAGAAGCTAATTTCATCCACTGGTCCTCCCTCCCTTACATAAACCCAACTCTATTCACAGCACAGTTGCAGGCATTAGATTCTTTCTGCTTGAATAACAGATGTGTGAAGAGCGTGCTACCAGAATTGACTACATAGCCCACCTTCTGCCAATGCTTCATAAATTATCCATGTGATAAGTAGATGAATATTAAACATCTCAGTTCTTATCCCGGGTACAGTAGTTATCAAAGCTCAGAGAAAGTTTAACTTCAAATCTCAAGAGCTTCTGTATGAGATATTATGGCACAAATAGCTGGTGTACGTGACGGGCATGAAACGGAATATATTCATTATATGGGAACAGCCATTGTGGAAGCTGCTTTGGATATGATAGAGATTACCTCATCTCTGACCCTTTCTCCCCATCTCCACCATATGTGCTATAAAGGTGCAGTAGCTGGGTTTGGGGTGGTCCCAATGCTACATTGGATCCCCCAGACATCGCTGAGGTGTCACCATGTGTTGACGCTCTCTGGAGGAGATATTAAGGTGTGGTGTACCCCAATGGGAAATAATGCCAGAGAGTTATTGTCTGCATTAAGCCAGTGTGCTTCTTTACTTGAGGAATGCATGTTCAGAACAATACAGGCAATGCACTGAGCTGGCTTCTCCAGTCTCCTCCCTAGCAGAAGAAGGTTTCATGCCTGGTTAGCTGTCTGTTTCTCTCTGTCTAAATGCTGGCTCCCTAGACAATTGCTGGTCTGTGGCTCAGTCGCTCTGCTGCTTCCCTGGTCAATGGGCTGATAATCCAGGCTATGTGGCTCAGCACACCCATCCCGGGGTCTTCTTCTGATCACTCATGCAGTCTGGCAGAGTCTGTCCTACTAAGCACTGGGTCTGCAGACCGCTAAGGGCTCTGACTTCTCTCCTTATGTACAGTTTCTAGCTGAACTAGAACCTTCTGGTTGGGAAGGTAGAGTGGAGAAGTGCAGCCTAAACAGAAACACTGATACAACAAGGAACATTTATTAAGCTCTTTAAGCCACTATTGTGGTGTAAAAACAGTTGCACATTATGGTGCACACCATATGTGCACCATAATCTGTGACTTTTTAAGTTTTTCGCCACTTTGCTGAAGAGGCGAGAAATGGAGAAAGGCTTTGCCAGAAAGTAGCTAATGTTATAACTGAAGTATACGCCAGCCTGTAGCTGGCATAGACTTCAGTTACTGGTGCACCGCGATGGAGAGATGCGCCTGATTTGTTAAAAGATTTCTGCTTCTTAGGCGCCTCTCACACCAGTGCAGGGAGATTAACACTGGCGTATCCATTGATAAATTTCCTTCAGTTTTTGTTTAGATTTATATAGAGCTTCAATGCAAGTGCATGGGAATATACACAAGTTTTCAGACATTGTGTCTGTTTTTTTTTTACCTTCAAAACTTTGCATAGGTAGAAAGTCATAAAGTTTCTCAGTATTAGCAGGCTGTGCATTAACCCTTTCTACAGTAAAGTGCTGCTATAGCAAAATAACAGTGAAAGGATATATTACAATAAACATATCAATGCAGTTCAACAATATGAAACCGTGTAAGTGTAAAAAGACATAAATCACAGTGCAAGTTAACACTTCAAAGTACAAGAATGTAGTGAGTTAATGGGTTTGCAGAGTAGCAATAGGGGCAAATGTCCACAAATGTCCATAGTCCAAAATACCCACATTGAGGTGGGGGAAGAGGGAGTCCATAATAATTATTTGTATGGCTATTGGGGACTAATGGCATAGGCCTTGTTTGCATAGGCCTGGCTTATTGACCACTACAGCACCTATGTTGGTTGTCCCCTACAATTTTCATATCTGACTGGGATTTTATCTTTTTTCTTTCTTTTAAGTCTTCAAAATGTGGAGATTCCACATTGGGACCTTCATCAGTTAACCACATAAACAGAATAACCTATTAAATATAAGTATTTCCTGAACAGCCCAATAACTTCAGTGGACACCATGCAATACTTTGATTTTCCTGTGGTGGAACTGCGGGGAAATCAAGCCTTTTCTGCCATGTTCACTCACTGATTACAGCTGCTCACTAGTGGCAACAGTAGTGACGCAGCTTGTGATCAGTCTGTGTTCAGGAATGGATTTCTACTGCAGACTTTTTCTTCTCAGTGTCCAAGAGAGATATTTCTACTGATTTCTCTTTCGCTCCCCTTCTTTATGCCTTTGCTTGGTGTCTTATCAATTTACCATCTAGCTCCTGAGGTTCTAGTTTCCAATGTGTTTCCTGTTGATACTGCTTAGGGGCTTTGGTACTAGGGTGCTTGTATCCAGAACTTTTGGAAGTGGTGTCCAAGGTGCCCCCTGGATTTCCTTTTTCAAACTATGACAGCAAAAAAACTGTGTGATTCATGGATGGTTGATCTGGGTAATCATCTGTGCCTGTCATGAGAAGCTCCCCCATTGTCTGCTTTGTCAAGAGCTCTAGTGTCTTCTTTCTCATCACACATAACCTTAAACACTTTCTCTACTTGGAATTTAAAGGTGTTTCATTATCTTATTTTATATTCTGCACTGTAGGTTTTCTGTAGATCAGCAGCTTGTTGTCGTTTTACCACTGATGGACAGCCACAGGTTTGAGGCCACCTGTATCCCAGAAAATGATCCTTTCCCTGTTATTTCTTATATCTAAGCTTTGCCTGGTGACTTTGCAATTATATTTCATAATCAGAATGAAAATGATATGTTTACATTGATAATTCTTCATCTTGGGTGGCCGGGGGTCACATATTATTTTGTCTGGCTCAGTTTGAACACAAACATCTCATTTTCCTGATGGTTACAGTTTATCTTGTAATTAGTATAATTTATGTTTCAGCAGTCTCAAGACATTGACTGTTTCTTCGGACTCCCTTCTGTTTAAATCCTTAAGCAGACGTTTGTTGTGTTCTTTTCCTGGTCTGCCCGCTGCTTTCATTACTCTTGGCAAAGGGAAAAATAGCTCAATCTATGAATAATCCCAACTTCATGAAAGTGGAGCCATCAATTAGCTGGCGTGTTGCTCCATTACACTAAACACAAGAAACGCTATTCCTAGCTGGTGTCTTTCTGGAAGATGCTTCACTGGATCATTCATCACCTTTCACTTAGAAGAAGCATCAGATTATTTTTACAGAACACATTTCATTTATGTCTTAGCAGATATTTCCTTGCAGTAGCTTCTATGGCAGTCCATGTAATACATGAACAGCTCAAGTCCACCAGAGCATTAAATGTTCTTATAGTGCAGCTCACTCTGACTCGCAGAAGGGATAGAGGGAAATCCCTTGTATGTGCCAGAATTGAGAGCCCTTCCACTTAAAGGGGTATTCTCATCTTGCCATGAAAGGGTCAGATAGGACAACTGCTGTAGGAGGGTCCCATTTTAAGGAGACGGGGCACTGTGTGGGGGGGTCATTGTTAAGGAGTCGGGGTGCTGTAGAGGTCACTCTCGATATCTTTTAATAACACACACACACACACACACAAACATTTAATGTAATACATGAAATATACCCGGGCGAAGCCGGGTCCTTCTGCTAGTAGTATAGCTGCTACTACTACTATAACTAAGAGTTGTAGTTTCACAAGAGTATGAGATTCACAGGTATTAGACCTACGTAGGGTGCTTAAGAATGGAATAACTCTGCTTAGCAAAGATAAACTTTATTTTTAATGGTATGTTCTGGCATGCTGGATATACTTCAGACCTTGGCGTGCAGCTCAGCCCATTAATGTAAATGTACATCCTGGAAATGACTTACTGTAAAAGATGATTTCATGTTCCATAAATAGATTGTGTCCTCACATTCTAGAAAATCCAGGGCTCTGATACCTGTGATTTTCCAATTAGGTTTTTAAGTGGCCATACCATGACTGTCCACACCAAGGAAAGCAAGAACATTCAAATTCATAAGCAGACAAAATTAGGTTTTAGCCTGACAATGTGCATCCTATCTGTCCTGCCTGGCACCCCTCAGTATTTGTGCTGTGATGCCATTCTGGAGCCTTGTCAAAGTAAAATTGGGAAAACTAATAGTTTATCCATCTATTGATCTTTCTATCTATCTATCTATCTATCTATCTTTCTTCTTTTAAATCTATTTTGTGTAGAAGTGTATTTGTTGTCCACAGTTTTACATTGGTACATGTACTGAGTTCCATGTAATGTAAAATTGTGAACAGGGCAACACATGCATTTCTACAAACCAATGGGTACATTATATATCTATAATACTGTAATACCCATACCTGTATTATACCCATTACAAAGGTGATATGTTTTCCAATTATAGTCATTCACTTTTGTTTTCTTCTCTATCTGGCCCAGACAATCATGACCACTGCAATTAGGAAAGTGCGAGGAGGAGAGGATAAGGCAGAAAATGAAGTGGTAGATAAGTCAGAGAGAGGTCAGAATATATTGGTGGATGGAGAACTGTATTATGGAGGGTTATTAGGGCAGTGGACAGAGAGATCCACATGGATTAGATGGGGATGTTGAAACCGTATGTGTGGAATTACAAAGGGGAACAAACATTGGGAAAATAATACTTGGTGTAATCAATAGAACCCCTAACATTACTAAGGAAATAGAAGGTCAGCTGTATAACCAAACAGAGTGGGCAACACAGGCGTATATTGTGGTCATACTGGTACATTTTAACTTCCCAGATATTGGTTTGGGTCATGTTTCTGCCTCAACTGCAAAAGAAAATTCCTCAACTTGCTACTGGGCCACTTTATGGGACAGTTGGTAGAAGATGCCACAAGTGGTGATGCTCTGTTGGATCTGGTAATGTCTTACAATGCAGAGCTTGTTGATGTCATTGTTCATGAAATGCTTGATAATAGTGAAAACAACATTACTATATTCTGAACTGTAAAAAACAAACTCTGCTGGGGAAAAACACCTAATTTTAAAAAGGCCAATTTCCCCAGGTTGAGAGCAGCATTTCAGGGCATAGACTGGGCACAGATATTATCACATAGCAATACAGATGATAAATGAGAGAGTTTTAAACCTGCTAAAGAGGGGCAAACCACTACAGGTTCGGTTTAGGTTCGCCGAATTTTTGAAAAAGTTTGGTTTGGACCCGAATCGGTTTGGGCCAAACAAAAGTTGCTTGTGTTGCACTAAAAATTGGTATATAACTGCCTCTAGCCTCATAGGACTCATAATGTTTGGGAAAACTTGATATCTCTTTTTGAAAGGAAAGGATATGGATATAGTGGCATGTGGCCACAATAGCAGTGGCAGCAAAAGCAGCATAACATGGAACACTGTCTGTGGGTAGTAGTAGTAATAGTAATAGCAGTAGCAGTGGCAGATGCTTTGTGGCAATAGTGGCGGCAGTAGGGGATTAGCAGCAAGGAGAAGCAGCAGCTGAGACCATATGATACATATTGGCAGGCAAGCAGCAGCATGATGGAGGCATCATCAGACTTGGTTGGCAGGCCACAGCAATGGCATGATAGAGATGGTGGCATGATGGATGCAGAAGCCGTACAGAACCTGATGGTTGGCAGGTCACAGCAGTGGCTTGATGGTGGCATTGGTATAATGGAGGCAGCAGCAGCTGTACAGAACATGATGGTTAGCAGGGTGAAGCAGTTGCATGATAGTGCTGTTGCATGATGCAGCAGCAGCAGTAGACGTACAGAGCATGATGATTGGCAGATCGGAACAGTGGCATGATGGGGGAGGTGGCATGATGGAGGTAGCAGAAGCAGCTCTACAGAGCATGATGGTTGGCAGGTCGCAGCAGTGGCATGATGGTGGCAGAGGCATAATGGAGGCAGCAGTAGCCATACAGAACAGGATGGTTGGCAGATTGCAGCAGTGGCATGATGGTGGGGGTGGCAGAATGGAGGCAGCAGCCGTACAGAGCATGATGGTTGGCAATTCGCAGCAGTGGCATGATGGTGGCAGTAGCATGATGGAGGCAGGAAGGCAGCAACAATGGCAAGATTGGGCACTGCCAGCAAGGCCAGATCTTTTTATCAGCCTCAGCTGGAGGAGTGTGAAAATCCTCCCAAATCCAGGATTGGTTCATTTTGACAAAAGTAATGTTTTGGACACTAGCAGAGGGCAACTTGGTCCATTGGGGTCATCAGGCCCCCAGTGTCACTGAAAAACCTCTTCAAGATGACAATGGAGGCTGGCAAAATAGAGGAAAGAGAGAGTGCTGTGCTAGTTCAGGCCACTGTTCCAGTCTGCCTACCCAGAAATCCATGGGGTCAGGGAACAGGGTATGCATCAGAAACTGGACAGAGTGTAGGTAGGCCTCAACCTGGGCATTGGAGTGGAAGCTGTTAGCTTGCTGACTGGCCTCACCCTGGCCTGGTACCAGAGTTGCCAATTTCTGGACAGTCCGTAAAAATAGGTGATTTTTTTTCCTGTGTCCGTAAAAAAAAAATAGATGTGTCGGTGATTTTTTTTTTACGCTAGTAGTACTTCACTAGATTATTTTGATGGTAATTATCATCATTTTACAGTCTACAGTAAACGCTGGTAATGAGTTATTATTAGTATATTGAGCTTCAGACATGTATTACTTATAATTTTTATCATTAGTCATGGTTTTCTAAACTGTCCGTAAAAAAATATTGGGTGTCCGTGATTTTGGAATAAGTTGTCCGGAAAAAAGAAAAATTTTGGTTGGCAACCCAGCCTGGTACATGCAAAAACAGCTCTATCATGTAGAGGAGACTTAACTTCCTGCTGCTGCAGCTTCTGCTGCTCGTGGTGGTGGAAGGAGCTTACTCTGCAAGGGGCCAGAGAGGGACTTCCCTTTCAGAGACACTGGTGGCAGGCGCCTATTCTCATAAGCTGCAGAAAGCTGTGTACACAGTGTTTCCTGATTTTGCCTTGATAGCGATGGTCTAAAAGCATGGTAATCCAGTAATCATTAAACTACTCAATGTAATCTATACGTTTGTCACTGCATAAGCAAGCAAGCATACAGGTCGCCATTCTGGCCAGTATGCACAAGGAGCCAGTTCTTTCCACCTTCAACCCCCACTGAGCTAATTTGGTGTTGTGGCCGATTTCACTGTCATCATCATCATCCTCTTCCTCCTCCAACTCCTCTTCCTGCTCCTCAAGTAGCAGCACTTCCTTCCCCATGGGAGTTTCTCATTGTAGGTTCCCAACAGCTACACAGCAAACAGCAAGATGAATTAGTGGTTCTTCTTACTGCTCCTTTATTGCCACCTATTGCATGAGCATCAGTGTCTCTTACAGGGGCGGACTGGGAACTTAAAGTGGCCCTGGAAAAAATACTAAAAGTGGCCCCATTTTGTAGTCAGGTCCAAATTGATGGAAGGTAGAGCCAGCAATACCATATTGTGACACATTATACCATCCTAACAGAGCCAAATACCACAGTCCTTTACAAAATACATCCCCAAAAACTTCCACTGGCTGGCGGTGAGGAGGACTCAGGCCGCCCCCTGGATGTCGGCCCACCGGGAAATTTCCCTGTAAGGTCTATGGCCAATCCGCCCCTGGTCTCTTAAAAAATACATATGAGGGGGATAAGGGACAACTGCAGTATAAATGGCATGAGCTGCCACTATCTGACCTGAAAACAACACATGCTCCCTGCTGAGGTGGTCTGGTGCTTGATGAAATTGTTCACAGCTTTCTGCTGCTTATACAGACACTCGGGCATGTGCAATGTTGAATTCCAGTGAGTTTGAGGAGGAACGCTGTGACCCCTAGTTCCACGGCATGGTGTCAGACTCCAAAGTCACCTCCATGTCATCCTGCTGCAACTGAGAGGAGGACTGAGCCATCCAATTCACAATCTCGTCCTCTTTCTCCTCAATGATAATGTTGTGCCTTTCTAAAGCATCAGGAGCAACTGCGGCCTACTACTTCTACTACTTGTGGCCAGATAGCTGGTGCTGTTACTACCCACATTCTGGTGCTGGGTCTTTTATTTGGAACCCTTCTGTAGCCCTGACATATTTGGGCCTCTCAGATAATTCTGTGCGATACCCTGTATATTGATGTAGTAATTCTGTATATGCTGGTTTGAATATAATCAACACCCTCCCTCTACGCCCCCCAAAAATTATTGGAAATACGTAGAGACAGAAATAAATGTGATAGCTGGGTGCCGATGTGTGTATAGGCAGGCTGGAACCTGGTGTATTTACACCAAAATGAAACCAATGAAAACTACAAGTCATTCCGCAAAAATCCACCCTCAACTACGTAACTCCATAGAAAGAAAAATAGTAAATGAAACCTTATATGTATTTGGTGTAATTGGACTGACCCAGAGAATAAACATATTATGTTATTTATGCCGAAAAAAGAATGCGGCAAAATCTATAACGTAAAAACTCATTGGCAGTATTGCTGTTTTCTTCTCATCTCCCTCCCAGAAAGAGTTTATAAAAGTTAATCAGAAAGTTATGTGTACCCCAAAATGGCACCATTGAAAACTACAACTTGTTCCCCAAAAATCACAAGCAATCATACAGCTACATGTATACGGAAAAATAAAAATGTTATAGCTCTTAGAATAAATATTGATGCTCTCCAACAGAGAAACAATATAAAATATTGTAATTTGATACCCTTTAATGGCTAATTAAAATACATGATGCTATAAGGCAAGCTTTCGAGACTCTGAGGTCCCTTCTTCAGGCCGGAAAGCTCTTGGAAGGCGACGATGAAAAAAGAAAGCTTGGTCAGTAAGTCCCAAAACAGGCTGGTCACTAAGGGGTTAAAGAACTCAGTGCAGTTATTGCTGTGGGAAAAATGTTTGAAGGGCTCTTGAGGGATTATAGACATGACTATGTGACCGTAAATAATATAATAAGTAATATAATAAGTGATAGTCAGCACGGGTTTACCAAGGACAGACTAACCTGATTGTTTCTGTGAGGAGGTGAGTAGAAGCCTCGCAGAGGGGCGGCTGTGGATGTTCTTAGACTTTGTGAAGGCTTTGGATACTGTCCTTCATAGGTGATTAATAGGTTAAATAATGTCTATAGACTTGGAAAGTATAGTTTGTAATTGGATTGAAAACTGGCTGATGGACTGTGTCCAGAGAGTTGTGGTCAATGAGCCCTATTCAGAATGGTCCCAGGTTATAAGTGCTGTACCCTATGGTTCAGTGCAGAGTCCTCTAGTATGTATCTTATTTAGTAATGATATTGAGGATGGGATTATTAGCACTAGAGATGAGTGAAGTATTCAAAAATTCAACTCGGCTGCTTTGCCAATTTTTTAAAAAAATTTGCTTTGTGACTTTGTAAGTAGTGGGTGCAATATGACGGAGTGTTGATTGCACCACTCCCGTCATTGTACCCCTCATACACGATCGCGGCATCTGATAATCAATAACAGAGTGTAAAATAAAATCTTGCTTGCTTGAAATCCCGCTTGGCCTGTGATGACTTTATCCCACAGGCCGGTATGGTGACATCATATGTCACTGAGCATGGGATTTCATACAAGATCTTCAAGCAAGATGACATTGGCCAGACCGACGAGGTAAGAATGATTTTTTTTTGTTTTTTACACTATTTCAGGTAAAATCAATTTAGTACCACAAAGCACAATGAAACTCAGCTTTGCTGCGAGTCAAATTTATCCTCAAATTTGGATCGACTATCTATCTATCTATCTATCTATCTATCTATCTATCTATCTATCTCTCTATTTATTTGATGTAACTGATGAATCACACTAAAGAATTTCCATAAGATAAATGCTTATTAGCTGCCGCTGTTCAGCTCTTGTAACTGCATCGTTAGAATCCTATTATTTATACTTCATTAAAAGGTCAAGCCACTACCATTCAGATCAATAATACACCCCATTATCCCGAAAGCTTAGCAATACTCCAGTGCTCCCCTGTGACGTTCCCTGGCTAGCCATTTGTATGCTTTAGACAGTAACTAATTAATCAGGGTTAAAGCACAAAATGTACTATAGACGGTTCACTGCCTCTAATTGTTTTAGGCTTTTAAACAGCAAGGACATTGACATAATATCACTTGGTTTAGGGTATTTTCACAGCTGTGGCATCGGACTCCGACAGGCTGTTCACCCGCCGGATCCGTGCTCCCATTGATTGTAATGGGGGCGGGCCACGGATCTGGCCGCAGCACAGCAAACCCTGCCGAGAGGCGGCCAGAACAAAAGTACAACATGCAACAGCCTGCCGGAGTCCGATGCCGCAGGTGTGAAACTAGCCTTAGATTGATAATCATATATGTAATATGACGGAGCGGTATATGGTTGTTATATGCAGATAGTATGGCCCATGCTGATGGCAGAATCCTGTATAAAAGACAACTCACAAAGGTAGATAAGTAGCTAGACTTTCCTTTACTCAAGGAACAGATTTAATTTGATGCCTCCTCTCCACTTGTTGTTTCACTCGTGTGGAAAGACTCTTAGGCCCCATCGCAGGCCCCAACGCAGACTGCCTTCCAGCTGAGTGCACGAGCGCACGGCGTCATAGCAACCAATGACACTCGTGCATTCAGCAGGAGGGCAGTCCAGGTTTTCACGGACTGTGCTCCACGGATATGTGCATGGGGCCTCATTCACTGACTCTCTACTATGGTATTATGGTTTTACCAAGCACAGAAGTTATTAGACTAACCTGATTTATTCTTATTATGCATTTATTAATGACAGGGGATGGGATTAATAGAATTTTTTCTATTTCTGCAGATAACACCAAGTTATGTAGTACTGTGCAGTCTATAGAAGATGTTCATAAATTACAGGTTGACTTGGATACTCTGAGTGTTTGAGCATCCACTTGGTAAATGAGGTTCAATGAGGATAAATGTAAAGTTATGCATCTGGGTACTAATAATCTGCATGCTACCTACAGTCATCAAAAATGCCATCTTTCATTTACAAACACATTTACTGCACTTTTTGGTTATTTGCACCGCAGTCTGCGACTTTTCCCCACTCACGCCAGGTCTAAATAAGGAGGCATGGAGTGGACGGGGGGCAGGCCAGCAGGCCAGTCTCATTCATCATTTTCTACTCCTGTTTTAGGTGTAGAAAATGGTCTAAATTAGAGATATGCGTATCATCCAAAATTCGCTTCGCCGAATTTCTGACAAGATTCGTACTTAAACGAATTTATTCGGTCGAATCTACGTTCAAAAAAACAATCGTTGTTTTGTAAATATTCCTGCACAAATTACGAACGTACAGTCAGCGTAGTTAAAAGTACGCAATACGTAAGCATTAGCGTACAAAAGTGCGTAGGAATCCTTAGCGTACTATTGACGCACGAATGCGTCATATGCACGAGGCTAGGCCGCGGCGTACAATCTTTAGAGGCAGTCCATATGAACTAGAAAAATAAGGTGCTTACTGCTAGCTATCCAGCTAAGTGCATAATTTACTAAAAACACTGGACAATAAGTGCATAATAGGACACATTGCAGTACCGGAAAAAGAATACACACAATGGGCTAAAGTGCTGAACCAGGAAAAAGGGTGTAGCTAAAATACAGCAAAGACATAAGTATGCAAACATTTTAGTGCAATCAATTTCACATTTGCAAGCATAAAAGGCTCAGATATATGTTTGAGTCTCTTCTTATGGCTCCTAGTTGGCATGATAAAACACTGTCTGGAACACGTAGTCCAAAATTCCATTGTAATCCACGTGAGGTAATATTGTAATGCAAACAGGTAATGTGTAATCCAAATGGATAATAGAAAATAGCAGCAAATAGAGAACCCTTTTTACAAAGGGGGCTCCTAAATAACCTGAGAAGGGGGGGGAAGGAAAATAGGCGCGCTTAGGCGCAACTGGGACTTTTCTGCAGATTGGGAGTAGTCTTGACAGCTATGTCCATCTGGATGAGAGTCAAACGGGGGCAATACAAACTAACAAACATAAAAAGTGCCAACTAGTTCTCACTAGAGATGAGCGAGTAGTGTTCGATCGAGCTGGTATTCGATCGAATACTACGCTATTCGGCGTACTCGATTTCGTTCGAGTATAACGGCGATGGCGCACTTAGAATTCGTTTCCCCTCCTACCTTCCCTGGCGCTCTTTTTCCACCAATCACCATGCAGGGGGGGTATGACAGGCCCGCTGAGCACGCTGGCAGCGCGAAAACGGCGTCTACATGCATTGGCTGGAAAAACCATGTGACCTCGAATCATAAAAACTCAGCTCTTCCTGCTCGTTCGCATATGCTGCGTGAACTTAGTCAGGGACAGAGGCTGGAGAAGGGAGAGACAGGTTTTAGCTGTTGGACAGGCAGGAGCGTGATTAAAAGCCCTTATCAGGGCTACTATAGTGCAGTACAGTGATAGCTTTACTACAATATACACTTTACAGAGAACGGCTGCTGTATTCAGGGATAGCTGCTGGAGTAGGGACAGAGAGAGGCATTAGTGGTGTATTAGGTGCTCTGCTACATAACCAAACTATATTTGGCACTACTGTTCTGCGTTCTTTTTGGCTGCAAAACCCTGTTATATACCTAGTGTGTATATGCACCATCTGATCTCTGGCAGTATACGGCTGTGTACTTTTTTTTTTTTTTTAAATACAGTTTATTTGGCTCTAGTGTTCTGGGTTCTGTGTGCCTGCAATACCCTTTTTGTATACCAGGTGTAAATACCCACCGTCTAAACAGTTAGTACACGGCTGTGTACCTCGAAATATAAAATATATAGGCCTTTTCATTGGCAACTGTACTGTGCGTTCTCTTGGAAAAATAATTTTATATACGTGGTGTTAATACACACCGTCTGAACAGTTAGTACATGGCTGTGTACCTCAAATATAAAATATATAGGCCTTTTCATTGGCAACTGTACTGTGCGTTCTCTTGCAAAATAATTTTATATACCCGGTGTTAATACACACCGTCTGATCTGTTAGTACACGGCTGTGTACCTTGAAATATAAAATATATAGGCCTTTTCATTGGCAACTGTACTGTGCGTTCTCTTGCAAAATAATTTTACATACCTGGTGTTAATACACACCGTCTGAACAGTTTAGTACACCGGCTGTGTACCTCAAAATATAAAATATATAGGCCTTTTCATGGCAACTGTACTGTGCGTTCTCTTGCAAAATAATTTTATATACCCGGTGTTATTACACACCGTCTGATCTGTTGTACACGTCTGTGTACCTTGAAATATAAAATATATAGGCCTTTTCATTGGCAACTGTACTGTGCGTTCTCTGCAAAATTAATTTTAACATACCTGGTGTTAATACACACCGTCTGAACCGATAGTATACACGGCTGTGTACCTTCGAAATATAAAATATATAGGCCTTTTCATGGCAACTGTACTGTGCGTTCTCTTGCAAATAATTTCAACATACCTGGTGTTAATACACACCGTCTGAACAGTTAGTACACGGCTGTGTACCTCAAAATATAAAATATATAGGCCTTTTCATTGGCAACTGTACTGTGCGTTCTCTTGCAAAATAATTTTATATACCCGGTGTTAATACACACCGTCTGATCTGTTAGTACACGGCTGTGTACCTTGAAATATAAAATATATAGGCCTTTTCATTGGCAAACTGTACTGTGCGTTCTCTTGCAAAAATAATTTTACATACCTGGTGTTAATACACACCGTCTGAAACAGTTAGGTACACGGCTGTGTACCTTGAAATATAAAATATATAGGCCTTTTCATTGGCAACTGTACTGTGCGTTCTCTTGCAAAATAATTTTATATACCTGGTGTTAATACACACCGTCTGAACAGTTAGTACACGGCTGTGTACCTTGAAATATAAAATATATAGGCCTTTTCATTGGCAACTGTACTGTGCGTTCTCTTGCAAAATAATTTTATATACCTGGTGTTAATACACACCGTCTGAACAGTTAGTACACGGCTGTGTACCTTGAAATATAAAATATATAGGCCTTTTCATTGGCAACTGTACTGTGCGTTCTCTTGCAAAATAATTTTATATACCTGGTGTTAATACACACCGTCTGAACAGTTAGTACACGGCTGTGTACCTTGAAATATAAAATATATAGGCCTTTTCATTGGCAACTGTACTGTGCGTTCTCTTGCAAAATAATTTTATATACCTGGTGTTAATACACACACCGTCTGAACAGTTAGTACACGGCTGTGTACCTTGAAATATAAAATATATAGGCCTTTTCATTGGCAACTGTACTGTGCGTTCTCTTGCAAAATAATTTTATATACCTGGTGTTAATACACACCGTCTGAACAGTTAGTACACGGCTGTGTACCTTGAAATATAAAATATATAGGCCTTTTCATTGGCAACTGTACTGTGCGTTCTCTTGCAAAATAATTTTATATATACCTGGTGTTAATACACACCGTCTGAACAGTTAGTACACGGCTGTGTACCTTGAAATATAAAATATATAGGCCTTTTCATTGGCAACTGTACTGTGCGTTCTCTTGCAAAATAATTTTATATACCTGGTGTTAATACACACCGTCTGAACAGTTAGTACACGGCTGTGTACCTTGAAATATAAAATATATAGGCCTTTTCATTGGCAACTGTACTGTGCGTTCTCTTGCAAAATAATTTTATATACCTGGTGTTAATACACACCGTCTGAACAGTTAGTACACGGCTGTGTACCTTGAAATATAAAATATATAGGCCTTTTCATTGGCAACTGTACTGTGCGTTCTCTTGCAAAATAATTTTATATACCTGGTGTTAATACACACCGTCTGAACAGTTAGTACACGGCTGTGTACCTTGAAATATAAAATATATAGGCCTTTTCATTGGCAACTGTACTGTGCGTTCTCTTGCAAAATAATTTTATATACCTGGTGTTAATACACACCGTCTGAACAGTTAGTACACGGCTGTGTACCTTGAAATATAAAATATATAGGCCTTTTCATTGGCAACTGTACTGTGCGTTCTCTTGCAAAATAATTTTACATACCTGGTGTTAATACACACCGTCTGAACAGTTAGTACACGGCTGTGTACCTTGAAATATAAAATATATAGGCCTTTTCATTGGCAACTGTACTGTGCGTTCTCTTGCAAAATAATTTTATATACCTGGTGTTAATACACACCGTCTGAACAGTTAGTACACGGCTGTGTACCTTGAAATATAAAATATATAGGCCTTTTCATTGGCAACTGTACTGTGCGTTCTCTTGCAAAATAATTTTATATACCTGGTGTTAATACACACCGTCTGAACAGTTAGTAGTACACGGCTGTGTACCTTGAAATATAAAATATATAGGCCTTTTCATTGGCAACTGTACTGTGCGTTCTCTTGCAAAATAATTTTATATACCTGGTGTTAATACACACCGTCTGAACAGTTAGTACACGGCTGTGTACCTTGAAATATAAAATATATAGGCCTTTTCATTGGCAACTGTACTGTGCGTTCTCTTGCAAAATAATTTTATATACCTGGTGTTAATACACACCGTCTGAACAGTTAGTACACGGCTGTGTACCTTGAAATATAAAATATATAGGCCTTTTCATTGGCAACTGTACTGTGCGTTCTCTTGCAAAAATAATTTTATATACCTGGTGTTAATACACACCGTCTGAACAGTTAGTACACGGCTGTGTACCTTGAAATATAAAATATATAGGCCTTTTCATTGGCAACTGTACTGTGCGTTCTCTTGCAAAATAATTTTATATACCTGGTGTTAATACACACCGTCTGAACAGTTAGTACACGGCTGTGTACCTTGAAATATAAAATATATAGGCCTTTTCATTGGCAACTGTACTGTGCGTTCTCTTGCAAAATAATTTTATATACCTGGTGTTAATACACACCGTCTGAACAGTTAGTACACGGCTGTGTACCTTGAAATATAAAATATATAGGCCTTTTCATTGGCAACTGTACTGTGCGTTCTCTTGCAAAATAATTTTATATACCTGGTGTTAATACACACCGTCTGAACAGTTAGTACACGGCTGTGTACCTTGAAATATAAAATATATAGGCCTTTTCATTGGCAACTGTACTGTGCGTTCTCTTGCAAAATAATTTTATATACCTGGTGTTAATACACACCGTCTGAACAGTTAGTACACGGCTGTGTACCTTGAAATATAAAAATATATAGGCCTTTTCATTGGCAACTGTACTGTGCGTTCTCTTGCAAAATAATTTTATATACCTGGTGTTAATACACACCGTCTGAACAGTTAGTACACGGCTGTGTACCTTGAAATATAAAATATATAGGCCTTTTCATTGGCAACTGTACTGTGCGTTCTCTTGCAAAATAATTTTACATATACCTGGTGTTAATACACACCGTCTGAACAGTTAGTACACGGCTGTGTACCTTGAAATATAAAATATATAGGCCTTTTCATTGGCAACTGTACTGTGCGTTCTCTTGCAAAATAATTTTATATACCTGGTGTTAATACACACCGTCTGAACAGTTAGTACACACGGCTGTGTACCTTGAAATATAAAATATATAGGCCTTTTCATTGGCAACTGTACTGTGCGTTCTCTTGCAAAATAATTTTATATACCTGGTGTTAATACACACCGTCTGAACAGTTAGTACACGGCTGTGTACCTTGAAATATAAAATATATAGGCCTTTTCATTGGCAACTGTACTGTGCGTTCTCTTGCAAAATAATTTTATATACCTGGTGTTAATACACACCGTCTGATCTGAACAGTTAGTACACGGCTGTGTACCTTGAAATATAAAATATATAGGCCTTTTCATTGGCAACTGTACTGTGCGTTCTCTTGCAAAATAATTTTACATACCTGGTGTTAATACACACCGTCTGAACAGTTAGTACACGGCTGTGTACCTTGAAATATAAAATATATAGGCCTTTTCATTGGCAACTGTACTGTGCGTTCTCTTGCAAAATAATTTTTATATACCTGGTGTTAATACACACCGTCTGAACAGTTAGTACACGGCTGTGTACCTTGAAATATAAAATATATAGGCCTTTTCATTGGCAACTGTACTGTGCGTTCTCTTGCAAAATAATTTTATATACCTGGTGTTAATACACACCGTCTGAACAGTTAGTACACGGCTGTGTACCTTGAAATATAAAATATATAGGCCTTTTCATTGGCAACTGTACTGTGCGTTCTCTTGCAAAATAATTTTATATACCTGGTGTTAATACACACCGTCTGAACAGTTAGTACACGGCTGTGTACCTTGAAATATAAAATATATAGGCCTTTTCATTGGCAACTGTACTGTGCGTTCTCTTGCAAAATAATTTTATATACCTGGTGTTAATACACACCGTCTGAACAGTTAGTACACGGCTGTGTACCTTGAAATATAAAAATATATAGGCCTTTTCATTGGCAACTGTACTGTGCGTTCTCTTGCAAAATAATTTTATATACCTGGTGTTAATACACACCGTCTGAACAGTTAGTACACGGCTGTGTACCTTGAAATATAAAATATATAGGCCTTTTCATTGGCAACTGTACTGTGCGTTCTCTTGCAAAATAATTTTATATACCTGGTGTTAATACACACCGTCCGTCTGAACAGTTAGTACACGGCTGTGTACCTTGAAATATAAAATATATAGGCCTTTTCATTGGCAACTGTACTGTGCGTTCTCTTGCAAAATAATTTTACATACCTGGTGTTAATACACACCGTCTGAACAGTTAGTACACGGCTGTGTACCTTGAAATATAAAATATATAGGCCTTTTCATTGGCAACTGTACTGTGCGTTCTCTTGCAAAATAATTTTATATACCTGGTGTTAATACACACCGTCTGAACAGTTAGTACACGGCTGTGTACCTTGAAATATAAATATA
>ONZH01027184.1:0-27209 GCA_900303285.1 Rhinella marina
TTTTCAAAAGTTCGCTCATCCCTAGTCTGGAGACCTTGGAGGCAACGCCATGAAGGCCCCTTTCACACGAGCGATCCGGACTCGCTCAGGGTGCGTTGCAGAAAACTTGCACCAATCCGCACCCAATCGCAGTCAGTTTTGACTGCGATTGCGTACGTTAGTTCAGTTTTTTCCGCGCGGGTGCGAAGCGTTTTAATGCATTTTTCACGAGCGTGATAAAAAACGGAATATTTACAAACAGCATCTCTTAGCAACCATCAGTGAATCGCGCATTGCATCCGTACTTGCGTGCGGATGCAATGCGTTATTTACGCAGCCCCATTCACTTCAATGGGGCCAAGGCTGCGTGAAAAACGCAGAATATAGAACATGCTGCGATTTTCACGCAACAGTGAACTGATGCGTGAAAAACATTGCTTATGTGAAAAGCCCCATTGAAATTAATGGGTCAGGATTCAGTGCGGGTGCAATGCGTTCGTATAACGCATTGCACCCGCGTGGAAATCTCGCCCGTGTGAAAGGGGCCGAAGAGGCCTTCAGAAGAAAACATCACACTGGTCCTGCTCTTGGTATTATGGTGTGGGGTGGCATAATGTATGGTAGCCTTCATTACCGGTACACTAACAGCTCAGTATTACATTGATTTGATTGTGGAACCAGTGGTATGGCTATTTCTCTAAAGTGTCCCAAGAGCTGTTTTTCAACTGGAAAACATCAGTCCGCATATTGCTCATGCTACTGTGAGCAGCCTGCATGGCCTAAACATGCTACCATGGCCTGTAGCATCTCCAGACTTGTCTCCCATGGGGCATGTCTGGGATACTATTGATCAGGAATTGAAAAGGGAGCTGCTAACAGCAGATCTTTATGATTTGTGTGCCCACGTGCATTCAACCTGGCAGAACATTCCTCAGACAACAATTAATAACCTCCTTGATAGCATGCCAAGGCGTACAAGTGCGTGTACCTCTGTGTGTGGTGCTCATACTCAATTTTGAATAAATATGGGTATTTTGTTTCCATTTTTGTATAATTTGCATGTCATTAACTTGTCTATGAATCCTGGTATTTCCATAATTCATGACTTTTTTCTTCTTGGTGTTGTACAGGGTAGGCTATTTATATGGATACATCTAAATAATGGGAATGGTTGGTGATATTAACTTCCTGTTTGTGGCACATTAGTATATAGGAGGGGGAAAACCTTTCAAGATGGGTGGTGACCATGGTGGCCATTTTGAAGTCGGCCATTTTGGATCCAACTTTAGTTTTTTCAATGGGAAGAGGGTCATGTGACACATCAAAATTATTGAGAATTTCACAAGCAAAACGATGGTGTGCTTGGTTTTAACATAACTTTATTCTTTCATGAGTTATTTACAAGTTTGTGACCACTTAGAAAATGTGTTCAAAGTGCTGCCCATTGTGTTGGATTGTCAATGCAACCCTCTTCTCCCACTCTTCACACACTGATAGCAACACCGCAGAAGAAATGCTAGCACAGGCTTCCAGTATCTGTAGTTTCAGGTGCTGCACATCTCGTTTCTTTACAGCATAGACAATTGCCTTCAGATGACCCCAAAGATAAAAGTCTAAGGGGGTCAGATCGGGAGACCTTGGTGGGCCATTCAACTGGCTCACGACGACCAATCCACTTTCCAGGAAACTGTTCATCTAGGAATGCTCGGACCTGACACCCATAATGTGGTGGTGCACCATCTTGCTGGAAAAACTCAGGGAACGTGCCAGCTTCAGTGCATAAAGAGGGAAACACATCATCATGTAGCAATTTCACATATCCAGTGGCCTTGAGGTTTCCATTGATGAAGAATGGCCCCACTATTTTTGTACCCCATATACCACACCATACCATCAATTTTTGTTTTCCAACAGTCTTGGAGGGATCTATCCAATGTGGGTTAGTGTACAGACCAATAGCGGTGGTTTTGTTTGGTAACTTCACCATTCACATAAAAGTTTATCTTTGGGGTCATCTGAAGGCAATTGTCTATGCTGTGAAGATATGAGATGTGCAGCACCTGAAACTACAGATACTGGAAGCCTGTGCTAGCATTTCTTCTGCAGTGTTGCTATCAGTGTGTGAAGAGTGAAGAGGGTTGCATTGATAATCCAACACAATGGGCAGCACTTTGAACACATTTTATAAGTGGTCAGAAACTTGTAAATAACTAATGAAAGAATAAAGTTACATTAAAAGGGGTTTTAATTCCTTCTTTTGAGGGTGGCCTGAATTACAGGTTGATGCCATGGTAATTTATGATGACACGCAATGGATAGCAGTGGAAGAAAACATCTTTTATTACTACTGAACGGTCTTAGTCTAAAATTAGTGTAATTCATCTATTTTATTTAATGTTTCTGTGTGTCGTTGCAGAGAGAAAGTCAATGCAGCTGACAGAAGTTGATTTTTACCTTTATTTTTTCATTCCCCATTGGCTGCGGAGTGGGAGGGGGCGTGGCCTGACTGATTCAGGGGCATGGATTACCAAGACCTGGGGAAGGGGATTTAAGTCCTTCTTTAGGGGCGGCCTGAATTACAGGTCGATGCCATGGTAATTTATGAGGACACACAATGGGTAGCAGTGGAAGAAAACATCTTTTATTACTACTGAACAGTCTTAGTCTAAAATTAGTCTAAAACGTAAGTTATATTTCTGGTAACTGGAATACCCCTTTAACAGTGTAATCCACAGCGCTCTGCCCCTTTAAAGCAGTGAAGAGAAATGGCTGGGTTGTTATTTACATGAGCTCCTCAGCTGGCTGCTAATTACCTGGCTGGGTTGTCATGGAAACTTGTGTGTATGTGGAGAAAATGGCAGTTGGGATTTGAAGTAAAATGCTCCCAGGCTAATATTGGCTAATGGGGATAATATTTTGGGAATATCTCAGGAACGGTACATCTTAGAGAGCTGAGACCTGGTCTAAAACCTTCCCGGACACCTGATGTACCTATGTGCTGAATTTGGTGAAAATAGGTCCATTAGTTTGGTCGCGCATAGAGAACAGACAGACAGACAGACAGACAGAAACTCATTTTTATATATATTTAAGAGACTAGCAGAAAGACCCGCCTTCGCCTGGGTATATTTCATCTATTTCATTTAATGTTTGTGTGTGTTGTTGCAGAGAGAAAGTCAATGCAGCTGACAGAAGTTAATTTTTACCTTCATTTTTCCAATCCCCATTGGCTGCGGAGTGGGAGGGGCCGTGGTTTAATGGGACACGGGGGGGGGGGTTTAAGTCCTTCTTTTCAGGGTGGCCTGAATTATAGGTTAATGCCATGGTAATTTGAGGAAACACAATGGGTAGCAGTGGAAGAAATCGTTGCTTTGCGCGGGTATATTTAATCTATTTCATTTAATGTTTCTGTGTGTCGTTGCAGAGAGAAAGTCATCCTCCCTCCCATCCCTGCAGCTGACAGATGTTGATTTTTACCTTCAATTGTTCAATCTCCATTGGCTGCGGAGTGGGAGGGGTCGTGGCCTGACCGAGTCGGGGGCGTGACGTAGCAAGACCTGGGTCGGGGTTTTAATTCCTTCTTTTGATGGTGGCCAGAATTACACGTCGATGCCATGGTAACATGGGGACACGCCATGGTAACATGGGGACACGCCATGGGTAACAGTGGAAGAAAACATTGCTTTGCACGGGTATATTTAATCTATTTCATTTAATGTTCCTGTATGTTGTTGCAGAAAGAAATCCAACCTCCCTCCCACCCCTGCAGCTGACAGAAGTTGATTTTTACCTTCATTTTTTCAATCCTCGTTGGCTGCGGAGTGGGAGGGGGCGTGGCCTGACAGAGTCGCGGCGGGGTTTTAAGTCCTTCTTTTGAGGTTGGCATGAATTACAGGTCGATGACATGGTAATTTATGAGGACTCGCAATGGGTAGCAGTGGAAAAAAACATCTTTTATTAGTACTGAACGGTCGTAGTCTAAAATTAGTCTATTTCATCTACAATTTGTGTGTGTCGTTGCAGAGAGAAATTCACCCTCCCACCCCTGCAGCTGATTTTTTTGAATCCCCGTTGCCTGAGGAGTTGGAGGGGGCGTGGCCTGACAGTGTTGGGGGGCGTGGCTTAGCAAGATGCTTCGAACTGTTGTAGTCTGAAATTAGTCTATTTCATCTAAAATTTTGTGTGTCGTTGCTGAGAGAAATTCACCCTCCCACTCCTGCAGCAAACAGAAGTTTATTTTTCCCTTCATTTTTTCAATCCCCGTTGGCTGCAGAGTGGGACGGGGCATGACCTGACAGAGTTGGGGGCGTGGCTTAGCAAAGCGCTTCGCTTAGGTGATTTAATCTATATCATTTAATGTTTCTGTGTGTCGTTGCA
Source organism: Rhinella marina (assembly GCA_900303285.1). Taxonomy (NCBI): domain Eukaryota; kingdom Metazoa; phylum Chordata; class Amphibia; order Anura; family Bufonidae; genus Rhinella; species Rhinella marina. The sequence continues at coordinate 4,357 of ONZH01027184.1, forward strand.
GAATGGCTGCGGAGTGAGAGGGGGCGTGGCCTGACAGAGTTGGGGGCATGGCTTAGCAAGACGCTTCGAACAATTGTAGTCTATAATTAGTCTATTTTATCTAAAAATTTTGTGTGTCGTTGCAGAGTGAAATTCACCCTCCCACCCCTGCAGCAAACATAAGTTTATTTTTACCTTTATTTTTTCAATCCCTGTTGGCTGCGGAGTGGGAGGGGGCGTGGCCTTACAGAGTCGGGGGCGTGGCTTAGCAAAGTGCTTCGCATAGGTGCATTTAATCTATTTCATTTAATGTTTCTGTGTGTCGTTGCAGAATGGCTGCGGAGTGAGAGGGGGCGTGGCCTGACAGAGTTGGGGCGAGGCTTAGCAAGACGCTTCGAACGGTTGTAGTCTATAATTAGTCTATTTCATCTAAAATTTTGTGTGTCGTTGCAGAGAGAAATTCACCCTCCCACCCCTGCAGCAAACAGAAGTTTATTTTTACCTTCATTTTTTCAATCCCCATTGGCTGCAGAGTGGGAGGGGGCGTGACCTGACAGAGTCGGGGGCGTGGATTAGCAAGACGCTTCGCATGGGTGTATTTAATCTATTTTATTTAATGTTTGTGTGTGTTGTTGGAGAAAGAAAGTCAACCTCCCACCGATCCCTGCAGCTGACAGAAGTTGATTTTTACCTTTATTTTTTCAATCTCTGTTGGCTGCGGAGTGGGAGTGGGTGTGGTCTGACTGAGTCGGGGGTGTGGCTTAGTGAGACCTGGGGCGGGGGTTTTAAGTACTTCTTTTAGGGTGGCCTGAATTAAAGGTCGATACCATGCTTATTTATGAGGCCACGCAATGGGCAGCAGTGGAGGAAAACATCTTTTATTACTACTGAACTGTAGTAATAAAAAAAAAAAACATAAGTTATATTTATGGTAACCGGAATACCTTTAACAGTGTCAGTAAATAGAAATGGATGAGCTCCTCAGCTGCTGATAATTACCTGGTTGTTATGGAAACCTGCCCTCCCTGTGTGTGCCTTTGCAGAGAATGGCAGTTGGAGTTTAAAACCAAAGTTACTAGTTGTAATGTTGGCTAATGGAGATTATATTTTGGGAATATCTCAGGAACGGTACGTCCTAGAGAGATGAGACCTGGTATAAAACCTTCCCGGACACCTGATGTACCTGTGTGCTGAATTTGGTGAAAATCGGTCCAGTAGTTTGGTTGCGCATAGAGAACAGACAGACAGACAGAAACTCATTTTTATAATATTAAGAGATACTTTTCATTGTAAAAGTAGCCATAGACGTAAGAGCTAACCCAGCCAAACTAACTGATTTTGGCAGGACAGTTCAACTATCTTATGTATTAGGGTAAGCAAACTCTTCCCTTTCAGATCATTTTGGGGGAAGGAAAGATTGTGTGTGTTCAATTTCAACATATCTGATCTGTTGTTCTCATGGAAGATAAATGTGAGAGTTGTCTGGCAGTAGCTTACTCTAGTGTTGATCGAGCACCGTACTGCTCGGGTGCTCGGGTCGAACACTAGGCGGTGCTCGAGTGCTTGACTGAGCACCCGAGCACAATGGAAGTCAATGGGAGAACCCGAGCACTAAACCAGGCACCCCCTGCTCTGAAAAGGGGAGGGTGTCTGGTTCATAGGGAAAGGTGAGAAAATGGTTGAAACACCACTGAAATGGTTTGGGAACAGCATGGGGAGGATGTCTGGATGCATCTTGGACTCCAAAGTCGCTGCTGGGAACGATGTTGTCTGAGTATCACGCCACTTTTACGGAATGACAATAATACCCCCCAAAACCAAATATAACATTGATTTTAGAGGAAATATTGTTAGGAAACATATATTTACTTGTACATAAAGCGCAAGTGCTGCCAAGAATTACAAGGAAGAGGCACTCTGATACAACACAGATAATGTTGCCTTGATTAGCTGCAGAAAAAATAACACTGGATGCCAGGTATATAGGATACAAAAACGATATAATGCACACGCTGCACAGGTGGTGTTTAGGTCAGGCAACCTTGCACAATTTTTGACCCCCCAAAAAATATATATATTGCAGCCAGATATAATAAGGGCTATCTCAACAGAAAAACTAGCCCTGCCTAGCCAATTTCTATCCCTACACTATCTGTCTCTTCTTGCAGCAGCTCTCCCTGACTAAGACTGAGCCGGGTCACATGTCAACGGGTGCTATATAGCACCCGATGACGTGTTCCCAGACAACCAATCACTGTAATGCCAGTAGCCAACATGGCTACGGCATTACAGTGAATGCCAGTATTACCCCGCATGCTGATTGGCTGCGTAGCGGCCAAGAAACGTGCAGGGAGGGGACTCGAGCATGGCGCTCAAGCACACGCAGAATATCGTATTTGCCGAGCATGCTCGCTCATCACTAGCTTACTCCCCTTTCCCTATTGTAAACTCATGCACGTTCAGCCAAACCAAGTATGCAAGTGTATGGAGGAGTTGGGAGAAATAGCTGTTGACTGAACAAGCTTTCCAATAGGAGCCATTGAAGATGTATGGCTGACTTTATCCTGCCCGTGATAATAATGACATGGCTAATGAAAAAGTGCCAGCCTTTTATAAAGCTCAAAAGTCAGTGTGAAAACTGCAAGATTTTAGGATTTTTCAATATAGATAATGACATGTAAAATTATATATTTTTTATATTCATTTTTTTTAATTTATTTTTTATTCATGTTAAACATAAAAACATGATTTACATTTTTTCAGGAGAAACCATGAGTTCCCTTAATCCTGCTCCTAAAACTGTGCCAAAAGAGTGGTTAATTTTATACTGTACCTAAACACATTACCTAAAAAATGTGCAAGATCAACAATTACTAAAATAAATTATCTTTATTTCATACACAAACATCTAAAAACAATTTAATAAGTTTTCACTTATACCTAGCAGAGTGGTCTAGATCCATCTACCCATATACTCAGTTTAAAGGGGTTGTCACTGGCCCTGTTGGTGATTTGACTGAAGCAGTGATTGGTTGAGTGGTCATGTCCTGTCCATCGAGGGAGACCAGGAAAAAGAGATCACCTGGGATCCAGAAAGCATCGGAGCAGGAATGAAAGGACATCAGTGAGGCAAGTATCACTTCAGCTTCAAAAGTAGATCCAAGCACTGACTGGAATGATCCAGCTTGCTTTGCAACTGGCAATGTAAGATTTATCTACCATTTTTGTGTGCCAGTTGCTTGACAAATTTTCCCATTTAACGGTACCTGAAGTAGGACAACACCAAGCATGAAACTAGTAAAAAGCTATTGGATTACCACCATTTGGGTTGTGGTTGGCCAGACAACCCCCTTAACTGCTATTAAAATAAATTAAATCAGTGTTATTCACTGTAGGATGAAAAGTTTTACCACTTTCTAATACACTTTCTACAAGTAAACAATGAAAGTCCCTAGAGATGAGCGAGCACTAAAATGCTCGGGTGCTCGTTATTCGAGTCGAACTTTTCCCGATGCTCGGGTGCTCGTTTCGAATAACGAACCCCATTGAAGTCAATGGGAGACTCAAGCATTTTTGCGGGGGACCAAGGCTCTGCCTAGGGAAGGGTGGGTGAAAACCTGGAAACATCAGAAATGATGGAAACACCACGGAATGGACAGGAAACAGCAGGGGCAGCATGCATGGATGCCTCTGAGGCTGCCTAATCCCACCATTACCCCAAATTCTCAGGCAACAGCCTGGTGGTTACCCTCATGGCAATTGTGCTCACCCAGACCAAGAAAGGGGAGGCACATGCCCATCACATGTTAGGGAAGCACCCAACTAGGTGCAACGAAGGTCCATCACCGCCTGCAGGTGACACCACTACTCATGCTGGCACTGCAGCTAAAATCAAGTTTAGTATCTGTTCTTACCAGTTGCTGTGACTGCTGGTGGTATAGTGGTGAGCATAGCTACTTCCCAAGCAGTTGATGCGGGTTCGCATTCCCATCTATCGCAGGAGGCAATTCAAAATCAGTACAATATCTAATATGTCCCCCTACCTGGGAAAATTGTTTGGAGAGAGGGCATGTAGGTGGGGGGGAAGGAGGTTTCGCTGGAAGAGCCAGAGGAGTGCCCCTGGGCTAGCATGTGTGGTGGTGACAACAGCCGGACTGGATTTGGGAAAACTGTTGCTTTAACCCGTATGGTATCGATTCTTCTCAGTTTAATACCGTATACGTCCCCTATCTTGGGACCCTAAATTTAATGGATTTTTCGAACACGGAAAACGGAAAAAGAGCTTGCTCTGGCCAGGGGAGTGTTTTTCCCACTGCAGCTAAGGGGACGTGTCCATGCTCTGCCTATCACAGGTCAGGAGGCAGATAAAAGAAGAACAAAAACAAACATGAGTGCAACTTCTGATACGTCCCCTATCCGGCTAAAATTGTTTGTAGAGTGGGCCTGTAGGTGGGGGGGGCAGGCTGGGGCAAGGAGGTTTCGCTGGAAGAGCCAGAGGAGTGCCCCCTGGGCTAGCGTGTGTGGTGGTGACAACAGCCGGAATGCATTTGGAAATGCTCTAGCATCAGCCGGTGCAGTATCGATTCTTCTCAGTTTAATACCGTATACGTCCCCTATCTTGGGACCCTATATTTAATGGATTTTTAGAACACGGAAAAGGGAAAAAGAGCTTGCTCTGGCCAGGGGAGTGTTTTTTCCCACTGCAGCTAAGGGGACGTGTCCATGCTCTGCCTATCACAGGTCAGGAGGCAGATAAAAGAAGAACAAAAAACAAACATGAGTGCAACTTCTGATACGTCCCCTATCCGGCTAAATTGTTTGTAGAGTGGGCCTGTAGGTGGGGGGGGGGCAGGCGGAATGGATTTTTGAAAACTGTTGCATCAACCGGTACAGTCGTAAATTATGAACTTGATCAAGTGTAGCATGTGTTCTCTGTATTCTTCTCAGTTTAATACCGTATATGGCAGCTATCCGGAAAAATAGTTTGGAGAGAGAGAAAGATAGGAAAAAGACGTCAATTGTTTGGAGAGAGGGCCTGTAGGTGGGGGGCAGGCTGGGGGGAAGGAGGTTTCGCTGGAAGAGCCAGAGGAGTGCCCCCTGGGCTAGCGTGTGTGGTGGTGACAACAGCCAGACTGGATTTGGGAAAACTGTTGCTTTAACCGGTACAGTCATAAATTATGAACTTGATCAAGTGTAGCATGTGTTCTCCGTATTCTTCTCAGTTTAATACCGTATATGGCAGCTATCCGGAAAAATAGTTTGGAGAGAGAGAAAGATAGGAAAAAGACGTCAATTGTTTGGAGAGAGGGCCTGTAGGTGGACCTCCGTTAAAATTGTTTGGACAGAGGGCCTATAGGTGGACCTCTGGAAAAATTGTTTGAATAGAGGGCCTGTAGGGGGCCCTCCTGAAAAATTGTTTGAAGAGAGGGCCTGTAGGTGGACCTCTGGAAAAATTGTTTGAATAGAGGGCCTGTAGGGGGCCCTCCTGAAAAATTGTTTGAAGAGAGGGCCTGTAGGTGGACCTCTGGAAAAATTGTTTGAATAGAGGGCCTGTAGGGGCCCTCCTGAAAAATTGTTTGAAGAGAGGGCCTGTAGGTGGACCTCTGGAAAAATTGTTTGAATAGAGGGCCTGTAGGGGGCCCTCCTGAAAAATTGTTTGAAGAGAGGGCCTGTAGGTGGACCTCTGGAAAAATTGTTTGAATAGAGGGCCTGTAGGGGGCCCTCCTGAAAAATTGTTTGAAGAGAGGGCCTGTAGGTGGACCTCTGGAAAAATTGTTTGAATAGAGGGCCTGTAGGGGGCCCTCCTGAAAAATTGTTTGAAGAGAGGGCCTGTAGGTGGACCTCTGGAAAAATTGTTTGAATAGAGGGCCTGTAGGGGGCCCTCCTGAAAAATTGTTTGAAGAGAGGGCCTGTACGGGGCCCTCCTGAAAAATTGTGCTAAAAGAGTGCCAGTTGGACCTCTAAAAAATGGCGTTTTTAGGGTCAGCGTTAGGCAAAGACGATATGGAGGAGGAGGAGGAGGAGTAGAGAAGAGGAGTAGAGAAGAGGAATCGGATACATAAGTTATTTAAATCTTTAGCTGCTTTCCCCCGGAGGAGATTTGAATTCCGGTGAAATCCAGGCTTTGTTCATTTTAATAAGCGTCAGCCTGTCAGCGCTGTCAGTTGACAGGCGTGTACGCTTATCGGTGATGACGCCACCAGCTGCACTGAATACCCGCTCTGACAGCATGCTAGTGGCAGGGCAGGCCAGCACCTCCAAGGCGTACAGCGCCAGTTCAGGCCACGTGTCCAGCTTTGAAACCCAGTAGTTGTATGGAGCAGAGTGATCGCTACGGACGTTGGTATGGTCAGCTAGGTATTCCCTCACCATCTTTCTGTACAGCTCCCCCCTACTCTGCCTAGACTGGGGACAGGTGACAGTGTCTTGCTGGGGTGACATAAAACTGGCAAAGGCCTTGGAGAGCGTTCCCCTGCCAGTGCTGGACAAGCTGCCTGCTCGCCTCCTCTCCCCCGCTACTTGGCCCACAGAACCATGCCCTCTGCCGCTAGCGGCGTCAGATGGGAAGAATTGTTTCAGCTTGTGCACCAGGGCCTGTTGATACCTATTCACTCTCATACTCCTTTCCTCTGCAGGGATGAGAGTGGAAAGGTTCTGCTTGTACCGTGGGTCCAGGAGAGTGAACACCCAGTAATCGGTGTTGGAAAAAATTCTTCTAACGCGAGGGTCACGGGATAGGCAGCCTAACATGAAGTCTGCCATGTGCGCCAGAGTCCCAACACGCAAGAATTCCCTCTCCTCACTGACCTGACTCTCCATTTCCTCCTCCTCCTCCTCCAAGTCCTCCTCTTCAGCCCATACACGCTCAAGAGTTAAGGACTGAGCACTGGTACCCTCTACTGTCTCGCCGACATTCTCCTCCTCTACCTCCTCATCCTCATCCCCCTCCTCCGATAGGCGCTGAGAAACAGAACGGAGGGTGCTCTGGCTATCAAGCGACGTATCTTCCTCCACCGTCTCTTGTGACAAGCGCAAAGCATCCGACTTGATGCTGAGCAGTGATTTTTTCAACAGGCAAAGCAGCGGGATGGTGAGGCTGATAATGGCGGCATCGCCGCTGACCATCTGTGTTGACTCCTCAAAGTTGCTCAACACCTGGCAGATATCAGACATCCACGTCCACTCCTCATTGTAGACTTGAGGAATCTGAGAGACCTGACTACCAGTTCTGGTGGAAGATGACATCTGGCAGTCTACAATAGCTCTGCCCTGCTGGTAAACTCTGGATAACATGTTTAATGTGGAATTCCATCTCGTGGGCACGTCGAACAACAGTCGGTGAGCGGGCAGTTGTAGGCGGCGCTGTGCTGCCCTGAGAGTGGCAGCATCTGTGCTCGACTTGCGGAAATGCGCACAGATGCGGCGCACCTTGGTGAGCAAATCAGACAGATTGGGGTATGTCTTGAGGAACCGCTGAACTATTAGATTGAACACGTGGGCCAGGCATGGCACATGTGTCAGTCTGCCGAGTTGCAGAGCCGCCACCAGGTTACGCCCGTTGTCACACACAACCATGCCTGGCTTGAGGTTCAGCGGTGCCAGCCACACATCGGTCTGCGCCGTGATGCCCTGTAACAGCTCTTGGGCGGTGTGCCTTTTGTCACCTAAGCTCAGCAGTTTGAGCACCGCCTGCTGGCGCTTACCCACGGCACTGCTGCTGCGCCTAGAGCTACCGACTGAAGGCGCCGTGCCCACGGATGGTAATTCGGTGGAGGAGGAGGAGGAGGCATAGTACGTCTGAGAGACCGTGACCGAGGTAGGCCCCGCAATCCTCGGTGTGGGCAGTACATGAGCGGCCCCAGGGTCATTCTCGGTCCCAGCCTCCACCAAGTTAACCCAATGTGCCGTCAGTGAGATATAGTGTCCCTGCCCGGCAGCACTTGTCCACGTGTCCGTGGTTAGGTGGACCTTCTCAGAAACAGCGTTGGTCAGGGCACGGATGATGTTCTCCGACACGTGCTGGTGTAGGGCTGGGACGGCACATCGGGAAAAATAGTGGCGGCTGGGGACAGAATACCGAGGGGCAGCCACCGCCATGAGATTGCGAAAGGCCTCAGTCTCTACCAGCCTATAGGGCAGCATCTCCAGGCTAAGCAATTTGGAGATGTGGACGTTGAGGGCTTGGGCATGTGGGTGGGTGGAACTGTATTTCCTCTTGCGCTCCAGCGTCTGCTGTAAAGACAGCTGAACGCTGTGCTGGGACACATTGGTGGACACTGTGGAGGATCTTTGAGGCGAAGGTGTGGTTTTCCGGTGGGAGGCACTCGTGCCGGGGTCCTGGGCAGGGGGTTGACTAGCAGAGGCAGCGAGTGACGCAGGGGGTTGACTAGCAGAGGCAGCGAGTGACACAGGGGAAGGAGCAGTGGTGTGACCCGCAGGAGGTGGTGAACGGCCTTGGTTCCATTGAGTGGGGTGTTTAGCACTCATATGCCTGCGCATGCTGGTGGTGGTTAGGCTAGTAGTGGTGGCACCCCTGCTGATCCTGGTGTGGCACAGGTTGCACACCACAGTCCGTCGGTCATCCTCACTTTCTTTAAAGAACCTCCAGACTTGCGAACATCTAGGCCTCGCCACGGGAGCTTCACTACGTGAAACAGTTGCTGCTGATGCACCAGCTCTGGCCCTGCTTCTCCCTCTGGCCACACCACTGCCTCTTACAACCTGTTCTGGTGCAGCACTCGCCTCCGCCTCAGAAGCACTGTCTTCACTCGGCATATCAACCCAGCTTGGGTCAGTCACCTCGTCATCCTCCGATTCCTCAGTCTGCTCCCCCCTCGGAATTCCTCCCCTAACAACAACTTCACCACTGTCTGACAACCGTGTCTCCTCATCGTCTGACACCTCTTTACAAACTTCTTCCACTAACTCAACATTGTCATCATCATCACCCACAGACTGCGACAGTTGGAAAACTTGGGCATCGGGAACGAGGTCAGCAGCAACCTGAGAAGTGGTTTGTGACTCTGGGAAGGGTCCAGAAAACAGTTCCTGAGAGTATGCCGGATCACATTCCAAATTTTCCTGGGAGGGGGCAGACTGGGGGGAAGGAGGTTGAGGTGGAGGAGCCAGAGGAGTGCTCCCTTGGGTAACGTGGGTGGATTGCGTGGAAGACTGACTGGTGGACAAATTACTTGAAGCATTGTCCGCAATCCACGAGATCAGCTGTTCGCACTGTTGTGGTTTCAACAGTCCTCTACCACGTGTCCCTGTAACTTGAGACATGAAGCTAGGGAGTGTAACTCTGCGGCGTTCCACAGCTCCCTCATCAGCAGGTACTGTCTCACCCTGCCCAGGACCACGGCCTCTGCCCCCTGCAGTAATTGAATGCCCACGCCCACGCCCTCATACTCGACCCTTAGCCCTGGGGTTCAACATTGTTTGTATATAATTGTATGATATAAAAAAAAAATTAAACGGGTCTGGTATACTGAAACCCACAAACTTGTTCAGTCTGGTAGAATTAAGTGACGTACAGAAAGTGTCACCTGGACAGTATATACGGATGGGAGCGAGTGTGCTGAACTGTGACACACAGAAAGGTTACACAAAGCTGAGTAAAATGGATTTGTATCACTGAGCTAAAACAACTGAAAAAATAATTTTTTTTTTTATATTTGTTTTTTTATATTTTTTTTACAATTTTGTTTTTTCGGAAATGTAACGTGCAGGAACTATGGTAGGACTGACTGACACCCTGTTAACGGTGGCTATTTAGTCTGCGACCCAGAGAAATGTCGCACAGAGAGTTTTCTGGATCAAGCGGTAGATGATATTGGTAGCAAATGACTTGGTTGTATTGTGTGACGTACAGAAAGTGTCACCTGGACAGTATATACGGATGGGAGCGAATGTGCTGAACTTTGACACACAGAAAGGTTACACAAAGCTGAGTAAAATGGATTTGTATCACTGAGCTAAAACAACTGAAAAAATAATTTTTTTTTTATATTTGTTTTTTTATATTTTTTTTACAATTTTGTTTTTTTGGGAACGTAACGTGCAGGAACTATGGTAGGACTGACTGACACCCTGTTAACGGTGGCTATTTAGTCTGCGACCCAGAGAAATGTCGCACAGAGAGTTTTCTGGATCAAGCGGTAGATGATATCGGTAGCAAATGACTTGGTTGTATTGTGTGACGTACAGAAACTGTCACCTGGACAGTATATACGGATGGGAGCGAATGTGTTGAACTGTGACACACAGAAAGGTTACACGCAGCTGAGTAAAATGGATTTGTATCACTGAGCTAAAACAACTGAAAAAATATATATATATTTTTTTATATTTGTTTTTTTATATTTTTTTTACAATTTTGTTTTTTTGGGAACGTAACGTGCAGGAACTATGGTAGGACTGACTGACACCCTGTTAACGGTGGCTATTTAGTCTGCGACCCAGAGAAATGTCGCACAGAGAGTTTTCTGGATCAAGCGGTAGATGATATCGGTAGCAAATGACTTGGTTGTATTGTGTGACGTACAGAAAGTGTCACCTGGACAGTATATACGGATGGGAGCGAATGTGTTGAACTGTGACACACAGAAAGGTTACACGCAGCTGAGTAAAATGGATTTGTATCACTGAGCTAAAACAACTGAAATAATAATTTTTTTTTTTTTATATTTTGTTTTTTTGGGAACGTGACGTGCAGGAAATATGGTAGAACTGACTGACACCCTGTTAACGGTGGCTATTTAGTCTGCGACCCAGAGAAATGTCGCACAGAGAGTTTTCTGGATCAAGCGGTAGATGATATCGGTAGCAAATGACTTGGTTGTATTGTGTGACGTACGAAAAGTGTCGCCTGGACAGATTATACGGATGGGAGCGAATGTGCTGAACTGTGACACACAGAAAGGTTACACAAAGCTGAGTAAAATGGATTTGTATCACTGAGCTAAAACAACTGAAAAAATATATATTTTTTTAATATTTGTTTTTTTATATTTTTTTTACAATTTTGTTTTTTTGGGAACGTAACGTGCAGGAACTATGGTAGGACTGACTGACACCCTGTTAACGGTGGCTATTTAGTCTGCGACCCAGAGAAATGTCGCACAGAGAGTTTTCTGGATCAAGCGGTAGATGATATTGGTAGCAAATGACTTGGTTGTATTGTGTGACATACAGAAAGTGTCACCTGGACAGTATATACGGATGGGAGCGAATGTGCTGAACTGTGACACACAGAAAGGTTACACAAAGCTGAGTAAAATGGATTTAGATATGGGTAATGGATTTAGATACAGGGTTAGATATGGCGATAGCTGCACTACTAGTGCCAGCCAGCCAAGTGACAAAAAAAAAATAAATAAAATGTCTTCTAGCCCTTAGAAGGGCTGTTGGGTTCTTTGTGGGTGATCCCTGCCTAACAGAGAACTAAATGCAGGCCCTAACACTGTCCCTGAAAGGCAGCAGCTCTATCCCTAACGACATCCAGACGGCATCTGAGCCGAGCGCCGCGGCCAGTCGGTAGTATATTCCAGGGTCAGGGTCGATGCGGAAGTTGCCATTTCCTCGAGCATGGCGAGATACTCGTCCGAGCATTGAGCAGCTACGAGTACCCTAGTGCTCGAACGAGCACCAAGCTCGGACGAGCATGTTCGCTCATCTCTAATAGTCCCTGCTGAATGACAGCAAGACAAGATCTCGAAATCTACAAGAATTGAAATATAGTATAGTATATTGGAAAATAGTAACATTTTCCACTCTAGAGTGAATAACCTTTATTTGCTGAAACCAGAATACCCCTTAAAGGCTGCTCAACTGGAAGCTTATAGTAGGGTTGTGTCTGAATCTACTGAAGTCATTCTCTAGGTATACTTAAAAATATTAACCTACTGAATATAAAAGCAGTTCATTTATTTATTTATTTATTTTATGCACATATATTGCGCTGACATATTCTGCAACTCTTTACAGACATTAGCATCATACTGTCCCAAAGGATGTTCACAATCTAAGTGTTAATGGGGTTGTCCAGTCTAAGAGCCGACAGCTCAAAAGATGTTAACCTGTGACCAGTAAAAACAGTTTGTCTGTGGTCCGACCATTCCTGTGTCACTGCCTCCTCCCTGGATGCTTCCAGTCCTTATAGTTTGGTCACATGACTAATCATTGGAGTCATTAGCCAAGCACATGTGACCACTGACATGCCAAGTGACACGCCAATCACATGTGACCACTGAGGTCATGGCAACATTGAGAGAATCGAACTTCGGATCATTGATCCAAAGTCGATTTGTTCGAACAATGCATTTTAATGCTGTATGGAGACCTGTCTCTGTACAACATTAAGGCTGGATTCACATCAGCGTTATAGAATTCCGTTAGAGGTTCCGTTATTACAGAGTGGACAGGACTATTTTTTTCCGTTATGCAAAACACAAACAAACGGAACCATTAAGTGCCGCCATAGACACGTATTAGGAGGGAGCAAAACGGAATGCCTCTTAAAGGCTTCCGTTTAGCATTCCGTCCTAGAATTCCATTACAGTATATTCCGTTATAAGTCTGTTATAATGGAATCTATAACGAAATTCTATAACGCCGATGTGAACCCAGCCTAAAATGTATTGTCTGAAATGTTTTTAAAGATGAAAAAATGAATACCGAATTCATCCACCAAAGTTTTGTGCGAATTCAGATGAATAGAATTTTGCTCCGTACAGCATTAAAGTAAAATGCTTGAACGAATTGACTTCTTGGGAGTTGTAGTTTTACCACAGCTGGAATGTCAAAGATTAGCCATCAAAGCATTAGACCATGTTCGGATTTTGCTGAGGATTTGTGGTGCAGGTTTAGCTTTACAAATCTGTAACATTGTTCAGTATGTTACATGTGGATGGGAGTATCAAGAAATATAAAAAACGCCACACAGAAATATGAGCATGCTGCCGATCTTCAAATCCACAAGATGCTCATACCGATACCGAACTCTTTCAGGTCTCACCTTTCCAATGCATAGGGTGAAATCTGCAACCAACCAGCAGCAAAGTCTGAAACAATATCTGCATGTGATGTATGGGGAAGCTCATGGATTTCTTTAAACCTCATTGAGATCAATGGTTAGGCTACACAGCGGTATTGGGTATACGAAAGCTACATATCAAGCCCAAGGATCGCAGTGTAGAGGTGCTAGCATAGAAACCAATGGGGATCGTAGAGTGACTCACACGTGGGCCACAATCGAGACTCCAGAACGACAAAAAATTCTATGCTGATGGATTTTTTGCGATTCTGTGGTCATAGTGATGGTAATGTGCAGCTGCAATGTGACCCCTTTCATTTCTATGCTACACTGTGATCCCACTGCAATCCTTGGGCATGACAGCTTTCACGTGATCAAAATTGCTGTGTAGCCGAACCGTTATTGAACTGATTTTCAGTTGCAGAAATTTCTGCAACAAAATCTTCCTTGTGTGAAGGCATCCTAAGGGCTATTCACTTAGCAGCCCTGAAAAAATAGGACATATCCAATTTTTGGATCTTTTCATGGCTAGACAGATCCCCATTTAGTATAAAACTCACAAGGTCCTGACACAACATCTTTCGGTGCAATAACATCTTATTTTATAAAGCATGTAGCATACATAGCAAGTAACAAATATCACATTTGTGCGTTCTTTGGTCGCTGGCCGATGAGGTCAGGTAATACCCATATCATTATACACATTCAGTTCTTTAAAAGTATCAAAATCCAGCTCACAGTTCTTACCACCATGAGTATCAACTTGTCCTGATTGCTTTGTCTTGTCCAAGAATATTAATTATCTCCAGCAATCCTTTTGACTTTCCACCATAAATGGCACTGTAACCATAAATGACACCAGAAAATCCACTGTTAAACCAGGTTCAATGCCATGTAGGACTGGTTCAGCTAAACGTGACGATAGCTTTCACTTACCAATCCATTACTTTATGCTGGAGAAAAAATATTGTTAATCCATATGCAAAATGAGCAGTTAAGTACATTGAGGATGGGCCCAAATAACTCTGTGCACCCTTGTTTCAACTGCAGACCTCTGCCAACTCTTTGCTATCCTTCATGACTGACAGGGCCTGGTGACATGACTATTCAAGAACCTTGTCGTGTCAATCAAGAAGGCTATTAGGGGACTGGCAGAGGAAGCAAAAAGAGCAAGAGTGCACAGAGTGGTTTGAGTCCACCCTTGAGGCACGTGCTCCAGAATGAAGCAACAGATCTCTAAGTATAAGGTACTCTATCATTACATTCATCTGAGCTAGCCCTACAAAGCATAGTGCCTGGTTTATCAGTGAATTTCCTGGTGAAAGATTCCCTTTAACAAATATCACAGAAGCACCCTCAAAACAAAATTCTTCCCCTCGTGCTTTATGGGAAGTTTTTGGTGTAGCCGAATATTTTCAGCTCTATCTTGCACTCTCACACTGGGCCAGTATAATAGTGCCAAGAGTTTGAAGTAGCTTATACAGTATATAATATGTGATTTACTAATACTAGAGCATTAGTTGGTGGTGAACCATCTACTTCCATAACATATTGCACACTTGTTCAGCCACTAGTCACAAATACTAATATGAACCACCAATTTAGACCAAGTTGAACCTGGTTATTTCAGTCATGAAAATCTTAAAAAGTGGAGCTTTTCTTAACTTGATGCGCATGTTGGAAGAATTGCATGGGGTCTTCACAAATATGGTGCTTGGCCTAAACACCATAATTTCCAAAGCAGCTACGATCTGGAAAATTGGTTACAGAATTGCACAATGATCACCTGGATCACCAAGATGTATGTGCAAAATTGATTGGATAATGGTTACAAACCAATATAGATAGTCGAAGAGTGGGCAGCATTCAGTGGTAAGTGCTCACATTCCTGAGAACTGCTTCATATGTGGAAGGACAGTACCTTTTGTAGAGATGTTCTGCTAACATGTTACTACCTGGTACCATTTTTATATTTGCATGATTCATAAAATTCCATAGATGCAAAGCATAGGAGTCATTGAAAGTTGGCAATTTGTCCCAAACCTGGTAATACCTTCTCCACCATGGGTAGGGGATGGGGTAAAAGCGCTTGGGATTGAAGAAGGTAATATTTCCACACATGACATCTTCAGTGCCATTAAACTTTGGTAAATCACACAACTTTTTTAAAATGCGGGTAAAGAGATGTGGTCCTTGATTTCCCCATATTTTGCTATTATAATTCTGAACAAAGTCTTCCATACATTTCTGGGTAAAATTATGATGAGAAGCAAACCTAAAAATACCATTGCTAGAGTATTGAGAAGATTCTGCAGCTAAAAAGTCCAGACTGGGAAGGGTTTGTATTGAGATGATATCTGTATCCATGTATATGCCACCATGTTTCCAGACCAGAGCTAATCTGCAGGCATCCGCACTGACATGTATCCAGTGCTTCTCCTGTTGTGGATTAATCTGAAAGTAAAATGGAGAACATTTGGGGTCAATAGAACATTATTAACCAAGTTTTCATTTTTATGAACTGTATATTAGCTTTATTATGATTGTGACATATCAGATATGAAAGTGCATTTCCTTGTCTGTTTGAAAGTTCTTGCCAATACTGACCAGATCACCAGAGGCTTACATCATACTGCACGTCTTAACTTAAAGGGGTATATCCAGACTTTAGATATCAATGAACTTTCCTCTAGATATATAAATCATAAACATCAGATCAGTGAGGGTCACCCCCAATGATCACCTGTTGCTGTGACATAGGACGCTATACAGTGTACAGAGTTGGAGGCAGACAGATCCATACACTGCATAGTGGCTGGTCTAGGGTACTGCAGCTCAACTCCCATTCAAGTAACTACAAGCTGAGCTTCGGCACGCCAGCATCCGAAACGACACAGTGTACTGATCATTCTGTTTCCACTCTTTACACTGTTAGTGGCACAGAAGTTTTCCTGAAACAACTGATAGGTGAGGAATGGATGCTGGGTGTCAGACCCCCACCGATCTGATACCAATGTCCCTGACAACTGAGAGAATTGTATCTGCAAAGGAACAAATATATCTGGAAATAATATGATCTAACTATACCACAGAGATTTATTGACCTGGGACATTTATATTATTTACGTTTATATTAACTTTATTTTTTTTTTTTTATTGTGAGAAATATATTAATATCCAGTAAATTAATTATATGAGATAAAAGTGGACCCTGCTGTCCGTTTTTTTTTTATTGTTTTGTGATAATTTTACAATTTTTACTATTTTACTATTTTCCCCTGATATTGATGGTGGTATCTATTCTTTGCCAGGGCCATCCTAGGGAACACACGAGGTTCCTGACACGGGATCGCCCCATTTCGTTCTAGGCAGGGTATTTCTCATAGGGACAACTTAGGGATCAGATTTTCCCTCCCTAGTTCCAAGGGCTACACAAATGCCATCATCAGGAGACATTGTCTAGGCCAAATGGAGAAGATGAGGAAAGAGAACATCAGAGAAGAATGGTACAAAAAAGGAGAAGATACAGTATGCGTAGACACACTGTGGTGAAGGGGCAGAGTAGTAGTAAATTTGTGGAACAACCCTGGGCATATGTTCTATTTGATCCTCCCTAATAAAATGCCTAGAGTAAGGGCAATGCATTATATAACTCTTGTACATCACTATATTCTGGCTTAGATATGCTCACTGTTTTGCCAAGAATCTTGGAGTAGGCAAGCATCATTGTGCATCCATAATGTAAAAGTGACAGTACCTTGCTGCTGCCGTGTTTCAGGGAATCCCAGACAAGATTCCAAAGAAACCCTGTTTGGGAAACACTGGAGGACCAATTCATGAGTCGCAAAAAGAAATAACAGCAAACATTATGTTATGGCCCTGACGTCTGTTGAGGGCCCATGACCTGAGGGGTCTTTCCCTTCTCATTTTCGATGGGCCTGTCCAAATGAGTTGCACCGTCCTCTTCACACAGACCACTGCGTGCTTCCTGCCACTGATTCCTTTGCTTCCTCCAACTCTTAAAGGGCCAGCATGTTCACGCCACAATTTTCACCAGCTAATGACTGGCAGCATTGGGTCCTTAAAGCACCTCCCCCTCTGGGAAAGTGCCTGAGCAATAGGTTTTCTAGTTTTCTAGTATCCTGTGAAGGAGTGTTTTTCCATTGTCTGCCTGTTTCCTGGATTGTGACCCTCTGCCTGACCTGACCTGTGCCGATCTCTGTCTTGACCCTCCAAAGCCTGCCCTGACCTCGGACCATTTACCATATTGCACACACTCTGCATGCCCTGACCTCAACCTGTCTCTGCCTATTATTTTGCCTGATTCTTCTGTGCCTTGCATTGGTGTATCTTTCTCTCATCAGTCAGCTGTCAATCATACAGAGACCACTCCAGGAGGTAGCGGCCTGGTGGTTCCTCTGCAGAGAAATCCAGATCCATGTACAGGGGTTAAAGGGTTAAAACCTGGGGCCTGCAGAATAACGTACTTAGGAGTTTCTCTAAATCAAATCTGTTGGTTGACACAGTAGTTTCCACACCCACTGCGTTAACACATTATAGTAGAATATGATGTACTTGCGAATGTAAATATTTAAGATTTTTAAGATTTTGTAAATTTGTAAGATTTTCTTTTTTAACACAATCATTTAAATAGGAGGTTGTTTATTTTTAGATTTAGTAGATTATGTTCTTTTAGCTGTATAGTTCATCTGTCTTTCAAATATTGTTGATTAAATTAAGTTGCTCCTACTTGTATTCTTGGTTGTCCATGTTCTTTAACTCTTTTGACAGCTGCCCAACTGCTATTCAACAATTTCTTTCTTGTTCTTTGATCTGGTATTTATTTTGCATATTTGCGTTTCTTTATAAATTGCTAAAGGATTATAGTTCATATGGACTCAGTGCTCTTTAGAAATAAAGCCTTATTTATGGCTTTAGCTATTCATACATCGACAATGTAAACTTTCTTTGGTACTTCATTTCCTTTTTTCAGATGTCTGTTGAACAATTATATTTTTTCCTAAGATGTTTTACAATTTTACCATACATTTTCCCATACACAGACAGTAAGATGTAACAGTATATAAAAATAGACATTAGGGCCCTGATTTATCATAGCTTCACTCCAGAATTCTGTCGTCAAAAGGTTGCAAAATAGGGCCTTTGTGACTTTTATGTACTCGTTTGGGAAAAATTTAAGTGCTTGCGCAAAAAAATGTGACTTTTTACACTTTGCGACTTGTAATATGGGTGGGGAAGTGGGTGTGGCTAACTCTGTTAATTAGTTTCATTCCAGATTTATCATTGTAACTAGAGATGAGCGAACATACTCGTCCGAGCTTGGTGCTCGTTCGAGCATTAGGTTATTCGTACATGCTCGATACTAGGACGAGCATATCGCGATCCTCGAGGAAATGGCATCTTCCTCTTCCTGCATGTTAGGCGCCTTTTCTCAGCCAATCAACATGCAGGAGAGTCTTTGGTACCTCCTAGCATCACGTGGGACCCCTACAAGTCGATAGCAGGGATTGGCTGGCCAGATCAGATGACCTGGGAATATAAGAATCTGGTCCCGCGCTGCTCGCGTCAGACGCTTCCTGCATGAGATTAGGGATAGAGCTGCTGTCTGTCAGGGAGAGTGCTAGGGCCTCAATTTAGATGTTGGGTACGCAGGAATCATCCTCAAAGAACCCAACAGCCCTTCTAAGGGCTACAAGCACCTTTTTTTTGGTCTCCTCCTGGCTGCTGGCTGGTACTTGTAGTGCAGCTACCGTCATCTTGGCTGCACACTGTGCACAGCGACTGGTGGCAGAAGGGACAGCACATGGTCCACACAGTCCTCTCAGTACTCACTTTTGCTGCTGCTGCTGTACCTTGGCTTGCTGGGATCTGTAGTGCAGTCTAGGGAATACGTTTTTTCTCTCATTTATATATACTACAGTCCAGTGAACAATTATGTAGTGTGCTGTACAGTAGCGTCAGTCTAGGGAATACGTTTTTTCTCTCAGTTATATATACTACAGTACAGTGAACAAGTCTGTAGTGTGCTGTACAGTAGCGTCTGTCTAGAAAATACGTTTTTTCTCTCAGTTATATATACTACAGTGCAGTAAACAATTCTGTAGTGTGCTGTACAGTAGCGTCAGTCTATAAAATACCTATTTTCTCTCAGTTATATGTACTACAGTCCAGTGAAAAATTGAGTGGTTTGCGGTGCAATAGCCGCCATTTAAAGACTACGATTTTTCTCTCAGTTATATGTACTACAGTCCAGTGAAAAATTAAGTGGTTTGCAGTACAATAGCCGCCATTTAAAGACTACGTTTTTTTCTCTCAGTTATATATACTACAGTCCAGTGAACAATTATGTAGTGTGCTGTACAGTAGCGTCAGTCTATAAAATACGTAATTGCTCTCAGTTATATGTACTACAATCCAGTGAAAAATTGAGTGGTTTGCGGTACAATAGCCGCCATTTAAAGACTACGTTTTTTCTCTCAGTTATATGTACTACAGTCCATTGAAAAATTGAGTGGTTTGCGGTACAATAGCCGCCATTTAAAGACTACGTTTTTTCTCTCAGTTATATGTACTACAGTCCAGTGAACAAATATGTAATGTGCTTTACAGGAGCGTCAGTCTAGGGAATACATTTTTTGTCTCAGTTATATATACTACAGTGCAGTGAACAATTCTGTAGTGTGCTGTACAGTAGCGTCAGTCTATAAAATACGTAATTGCTCTCAGTTATATGTACTACAATCCAGTGAAAAATTGAGTGGTTTGCGGTACAATAGCCGCCATTTAAAGACTACGTTTTTTCTCTCAGTTATATATACTACAGTCCAGTGAAAAACTGAGTGGTTTGCGGTACAATAGCCATCATTTAAAGACTACGTTTTTTCTCTCAGTTATATGTACTACAGTCCAGTGAAAAATTTAGTGGTTTGCGGTACAATAGCCACTAGAGATGAGCGAGCACTAAAATGCTTGGGTGCTTGTTATTCGAGACAAACTTTTCCCGATGCTCGGGTGCTCGCTTCGAGTAACGAACCCCATTGAAGTCAATGGGAGACTCGAGCATTTTTTGCAGGGGACCAAGGCTCTGCCTAGGGAAGGCTGGGTGAAAACCTGGAAACCTCAGAAAATGATGGAAACACCACGGAAATGGACAGGAAACAGCAGAGGCAGCATGCATGGATGCCTCTGAGGCTGCCTAATCCCACCATTACCCCAAATTCTCCTGCAACAGCCTGGTGGTTACTCTCATGGCAATTGCGCTCACCCAGACCAAGAAAGGGGAGGCACATGCCATCACATGTTAGGGAAGCACCCAACTAGGTGCAACGAAGGTCCATCACCCATGCCCATGCTGGCACTGCTCTCCTATCCCCAGCCACACGATGCAGGCATAAGCCGGACACAGCATGGAGGTGATACCAACAAGTGACCAAGTTAGATGAGGTAGCAGGTGAGCAACCCAAAAATTTAGCCTGACGCAGCATGGCAGTGACAACAGAGTGACCGAGTTAGACTGAGGTAGCAGGAGGTGAAGCACGGATGGTAATTCGAAGGAGGAGGAGGAGGGGTTGGAGGAAGAGGCATAGTAAGTCTGAGAAACCGTGACCGAGGTAGGCCCCGCAATCCTCCAAGTGGGCAGTACATGAGCGGCCCCAGGGTCAGACTCAGAGTGACCGAGCTACACGACGGTAGCAGGTAGAGCACATAAGAAATTTAGCATGGCCCTATATGTGGACATTGAGGGCTTGTGCATGTAGGTGGGCTGAACTTTTTTTCTGCTTGCGCTCCAACGTCTGCTGTAATGACAGCTGAACGTTGCGCAGGGACACATTGGTGGACAGTGTGGAGGATCGCTCGTGCCGGGGTCCTGGGCTGGGGGTTGACTCGAAGAGGCAGCGAGTGACACAGGGAAAGGAGCAGTGGTGGGACCCGCATGAGGGGGCCGGACGGCCTTGGTTCCATAGTGTTTAGCACTCGTATACCTGCGCATGCTGGTGGTGGTTGGGCTGGTAGTGGTGGAACCCCCACTTAAAAATTTGGCATCAACTGGTACGGCTGTCAACATTGAGCTTGAACTAGTGGGGCATGTGTGGTATCGATTCATCTCAGTTAAAAATCGTATACGTCCCCTATCTTGGGACCATATATTTCATGGATTTTTCGAACACGAAAAAGGAAAAAGAGCTTGCTCTGGCCAGGGGAATTTCTTTTCAACTGCAGCTAAGGGGACGTGTCCATGCTCTGCCTATCACAGGTCAGGAGCCAATTAAAAGAAGAACCAAAAAAAATCAGTATAATATCTAATACGTCCCCTATCCGGGTAAATTGTTTGGAGAGAGGGACAGTAGGTGGGGGGCAGGCTGGGGGGAAGGAGGTTGAGCTGGAAGAGCCATAGGAGTGCCCCCTTGGCTAGCGTGTGTGGTGGTGACAACAGCCGGATGGAGTTCGAATGACGACGCAGGACCCCAACTTAAAAATTTAGCATGAACCAGTACGGTTATCAACTCTGAAATTTGTTAAGTGGGGCATGTGTTGTATGCATTCTTCTCAGTTTAATACCGTATACGGCACCTATCCGGAAAAATAGTTTGGAGAGAGAGAAAGAGCGGAAAAAGACATATTTTTAAAAGTGACGTTCAGTATAGATCAGTTAAAGAGAAAGAAAGGATTTTATGAAATGGATTTGTATCACTGAGAGCAAAAGAACCTATTTTTTTACGTGACTTGCAGTATAGATCACTTGGAGATAAAAAGGGGTATGTACAGACTTGGGCTGCTATAGTGCAAACCACTATGGTGGTGACAACAGAGTGAGCGAGTGACACTGCGGTAGCAGGCGAACCACATAAACATTTTTCGTGGCCCTGTATGGCGGCTGTGACAACAGAGTGACTGAGTTAGTATGCGGTAGCTGGTGAAGCACCCAAAAATTTAGCCTGATACAGCATGGCGGTTACACCACCAATGACTTTTCCAACTGAGAATGCAGTGAAATGGCTTTTGTTGACCCTCCAAAAATTTTTTTCTTTTCGGAGTACATAAAGTCTACCCTCGGTCGGTACTTGCGCCTCCTGAAAAGTTGTTTTGGACTGTCTGTTTGACGCTCCTGAAACATTGTTTTACACTGTCTGTAGTTGACACTGCGGAAAAATTGTTTGGAGAGAGGGCCTGTAGGGGGCCCTCCGGAAAAATTGTTTAGAGAGAGGGCCTGTAGGTGGACCTCCGGAAAAATTGTTTGGAGAGAGGGCCTGTAGGTGGACCTCCGGAAAAATTGTTTACAGAGAGGGCCTGTAGGTGGACCTCCAGAAAAATTGTTTACAGAGAGGGCCTGTAGGTGGACCTCTGGAAAAATTGTTTGGAGAGAGGGCCTGTAGGTGGACCTCTAGAAAAATTGTTCAGAGAGAGGGCCTGTTGGTGGACCTCCGGAAAAATTGTTCAGAAAGAGGGCCTGTAGGTGGACCTCCAGAAAAATTGTTTAGAGAGAGAACCTGTAGGTGGAGCTCCGGAAAAATTGTTTAGAGAGAGGGCCTGTAGGTGGACCTCCGGAAAAATTGTTCAGAAAGAGGGCCTGTAGGTGGACCTCCAGAAAAATTGTTTAGAGAGAGAACCTGTAGGTGGAGCTCCGGAAAAATTGTTTAGAGAGAGGGCCTGTAGGTGGACCTCCGGAAAAATTGTTTGGAGAGAGGGCCTGTAGGCGGACCTCCGTGAAAATTGTTTAGAGAGAGGACCTGTAGGTGGACCTCCGGAAAAATTGTGGTAAAAGAGTGCCAGTTGGACCTCTAAAAAATTGCATTTTTTGGGTCAACGTTAGGCAAAGACG
>ONZH01027185.1:0-39644 GCA_900303285.1 Rhinella marina
GCCGCGGGGTTGTTTCTTTTGTGGACACTGTTTCTAATTACCAGCGAGAGGGTGTTTCTTTTAACCAACACCCCTGCGTCCTGGTTGGCTGAAGTGGTGGTAGCGGCTAAGGGGTTAAAAGGATGGCCCTGATAGGGGGACTGCCTCTTTCTCCAGCATCTTCACTGAAAGCTTCCCACCCTCCCTTCCCCATTATTTCATCGTTTTCTTTACTTTTTCTGATTCATTTCTGGTTTGTTTCAGTGTTTTACATTACAAGTCACATCAGAGGTCGGTTGACGATTTCAGACGGAGAAGAAGGTAGACTTGCCCACAGAACGCTGTGGGGCATAGCGCTTCAATACTCCGGGTTATGGTGTTTATGGTCAACAAGTTGAAGTTTTGGAATAAGATAAGAAAATAAAGCTGTGACCGACCCTTACCCAACTTAAGGTGTTGTGTGTTTTATTGGCCGGCTGCGAGGGTGGTTTGGTGGGGGGTTTAGAGAGTTCAGTCTCGGCAGTTGCAGTGCCCGGGGTGCCATGGTTGCTACAGGGGCGACCCTTTCCCCGTCCAGGGCCCTCTAAGGTGATTTTCCTTTATGTCCCAGGGGTAGGAGTGCCAAGGGGTATTTAGGCCACTTAAGTCTTTGGTGGGATTGTCACGGTGTTCCTACCTCGTGAGATGAACAGGCCCCAGGCGGTGGCTCCGGCTGCAGAAAATTACTAGTAGTAATAATTGAAGGTCGTCAGATGGGAATGATGCGCAGACTTTTGGGAATGGTCCAACGTAGTTTTATTGACTTAACTTTGAATGCAAATAACTCAGTTCATCCTTCAGCTTGGTGTCCAGCAAGTGCAGCTTATTGCTTATACTTGGCAGATGCTTGGAAATTCAAGTTTCAGGCTTCCTGTTCTAAGCTGAGGTTACCTCTTAAGTCTGGCTTCCCTTGAGAGTATTGGTGTGCCTTATTGCTGACTATATTACTCTGTCTTTAGGGTACAGCAGAGCTGAAGGTGCTCTGCTGTCCTGCACATGTCCTCCCCAATCAGGGTACAGGGGACAACTCCCTGACTAAACTGTCATTTCCTCCTCACTGCAGGAAGTTGGAAGAACTTAACTTCTCTCCAGCAGAGGGGGTCAGAATGGACTAAGGACCGTACCATTCTGGTAAAACTACATCTGAATCTGCCATAGTATTTACTGACACCTGCTGGTCCACCAGATACATATAAATGACATTACATACACATATAGACTATTGCGCTACTATGCTGGTACGTTCCTGCCTTGTGAGTAGGGTGTCCGATCTCTGTTATCCCCTCTCAGCAGACGAACAACCTATGTAAACTGCACTAAGCAACCATTTCTGACTGACTCTGAATATTCTGGCCACGAATACCAAAGAAAGCATGGGGGTGTCTTCACTCTGTAATCCCACCATTGTGAAATGATAAGCCCGCAAACGGAAGGGTGGCTTCATTCTGTAATCCCTTCCAAGCACCAAAGCCTGATAATGCTTTACGCTTTGTCACCTTGATGTCTATCAGTAGCTGCAAGTTATTTTTTTCCTGGAGGCGGTGCTCAAGGCCTCAGGACATAGTGAACTAGGAGGAGGAATCTACCTGTCCTGCCAGAGTTCCAGTGAGAGACTATTCTCTCCTGACACATATAAGACACATCTATAGCAGCGAGGATAACCCTGAAGGAATAAGAGAAAACTGCTTGTGGCTCTGACACCTGGCTACCATGAACCGTTAGTGTGAAACGCCCTCAGAGGCAGCATATATATCTGAGGTAGAGACAAGTAAGGTGCTAACTATCTGGCTAAGTGCATGACCATACATTAAAGTGCATTGGAGGACACATTGTGGCACCTGCAAAGAAACACACACAATGGGCAATATTCTTGATCGTTAAAGGCATAATATAGGATATCTGTGGTTACATTCAAGTCCATCTTTTCTTCTTCTTTGGCTTGAGACTGGAACAAAGTCCCAAATTCAATTGAAATTTGTAATCCACATGGGTAATAAAATAGGTTAAAAATAGCTGAAAAGGTTTCTTGACAAACCCTTTTAAAAGTGATTTCCCAACAACCTGAAAAGGGGCAAAAAAGGATGTGGTGCGCAAACATGGCGCAACTTGGATTATTGCAGATGGGGGGAGTCCAGCCACACGTGTCCATCATGGTGGAGACTTAAAACATGGGCAATACAACAAATTAAAACACAGCCAACAGGTTCTCACCAGTCAGGGCTCAGTCCACGGGGTGGCTCCCATTAGTCCTGCAGTTCTTTGACAGTACTTGAGTGCGGGCTCCCCTTAGTGGAAAGCCGGCACATCCTCCTAGTCGCTGCTGGAGCTGAACGACATAAGAGGGCGCTCCTGCCTCTGATAGGCCTCACGGTAGGCAGCGGCCATTCCCCAGCGTCCTCTTAAAGATAGATGTGGCACTGGTTGGGGCAGGGTCCCAGTGGTCACACAGGTGACTGTGGTAGCCATTTTGGAACGGACCCTGTAAGGCCCGGATGCTCCTGCCGGGCCCACTGGCGACCAAACCTCGGGTTGTAGATGCTCGGCCAGAGGCCTACCCCGGGCAACAGATTGGGCTGCTGGTGCCTCCTGCATCAGGTGGTAGGTGGCCAGGGGGTTGAAAATAAATTTGCTGCCTGTAATCTGACCCACCTGGAACACTGGCGGTGGAGGAAGCTCGGGAATGAGTTGCTCCGGCTTGCCGAGAAGAGGTCTTGCTCCTGGCTGACTGTCTCCCGCTTCATCCTCTCGTGGACGGTGAGTAAGGGTGGCGGTCGTGGAGTGATCTTCCCATTCCTCTTGAGGTGCCTCTGGCCTCGGTGGTCTGGTGATGACCTTCACCCCGGTGGCAAAGGGGCCTTGTAGGCTCTTCATAGGCGTGAATTCTACGAAGTCGCCCGCATGGAGGTTGTGTCGTGCTGGAGGGAGGTACGGCCTCTTCACGGAGCGACGATTAACGTAGAGCTCCTCAGCGGACTCCTCGTCTGTGATGAACCCCACGCCGCGGTCCACGCTAAACCAAAGCACAGTCCCGGTGCGCCTTTCGAGAGTTGGGTCACCACGTCGGGGATGTTCCAGCACCTCGACCACCCACTCTTCTACAACCCTTTTATAGTCCCACAGGGTAGTAACACTTTTAGTTACTGCAGCAGGAACGATGGGGTTTTGTCGGAGGTCGTTATGTCGGGGCTTAGGCGAGGTGGGGACTCCGGCCACTCGGTTGTGGACTTCCTCCGCAGGCCCGGCCGTCTCGACTCGGACTTTGGCCCGGACGTATGGTGGCTTCCTGAGTGCACCGCTGGTTGCGTCCATCTTCGGGATCACGTGTGCGGCCTCGCTTGCAGGATCTCCAGCTGCTATCACCGGTAGATGAGGCACTTCGGGGTTCGGCACCAGCTGTGCCTTGCGGATAACTTGGTCCAGGCAAACCTCCGCTGGTCTAGGTGTAGGCTCATATGGGTCGGTGCCCCAGACCATATCCCCCCAACTAGGGCGCGCTGACGAGACACCATGTTGTTGTCTCTCTCTTTCTTCGCATACACCGGAGATGAAGGAGGAGCTAAGGGGGTGGAGTCTTCGCTCTCAATGCTCCCACCAGCAAGTTCCTGGCGAGCTGGATTGGATTTTTCCGCGCTACAGGGGGCCGTGCCATGGTTTTCACGCTCTTGAGGGGACGGTTTCTTTGCTTCAGCATGAAGAAGCTGCGCCACTAGTGAGAAAATGGCGTTGTGAACTCTTCTGGTGCCGGCGCGATTTGCGCCGTCTGCACCGCAGCAACTGTGTCAAAGTAATTTTTCAGTAGACATCTGTCAGGTTTTCTGACTAATTCTTTGGCCTTGTAGATAAAAGGCTATTAGTTTAAAGTCTGTTTTAGGGATGGTTGAGCTGTGGCCTTAACGGTACAGGCACTTCAGACTCATCCTGTTCGTGACGCTAATGCGTACATATTCAGTTAAGTAGCGTACCTTTGACAACGCTACACTGTATGTCCGTTACTTGAGTAGGAATGTTCGCAGACCCAGTGTATGCGTACGCTAATGCGTACATATTCAGTTAAGTAGCGCACCTTTGACAACGTTACACTGTATGTTCGTTATTTGTGAGGGAATGTTCGCATTAGCATACACATTAGTGTAAATTCTCAAATATGCGTATATTTTGCGTTGCCATTGTTGAAGTCACTTTTTTCATTGTAATAGCAACTGCAAGTGAACGAAACTATACCCTATCTGACTCCCATTATTGTAGAAGCAATTATTCAGCCGTTATAGCAAGGTTCGTTTTAGGTTTGGTTCGTACGAATCCGAAATTCAAGAAAGTTCGCCGAAGCGAAGCGAACTTTTCAAAAGTTCGCTCATCCCTAGCAATGATGAAGAAAATGTAACGGTGCAGTGGACCGTCTGTGAAGCAAACCTATATATTCCCACCATGCCAGTCATGACTTCAATGGGGTTCGTTATTCGAATCGAGCACCCGAGCATCGGGAAAAATTTGATTCGAATAACGAGCACCCGAGCATTTTAGTGCTCGCTCATCTCTAATGCCTATAAATAATTTGTGATAATATGTGTTTATTGCAGAGTGTATCTGTAGTATTTTTTTCTTGAAATTGTGCTATATTTCTAATTATTTTCTCACTTACAATTCCTACTTACTTCACTAATAGGCATCAAATGATATGGCATAATAGTGATCCAAACTCTTGTCCGCAAAATTATAAATGACATAATGTAATGTACCGTTAAAATTATAACTGACATAATACACACATAGAGATTTGCTATAGCAAACACCAGACCATAGTCATCCCATTTTAAGTGAAGAGAAATGTTAAAGTCAAATTGCCTATTAAATGCAAATACCATAGAATATTACTGAGATTATTAATATTATTCTCATTAATGGTGTCAAGTGACTCCAGCTGAGGAGATCTTGTTAAATTTCCTCTGTGATCGTTTGTCTACCTATCTTCAATATTGAAGGTACAACAGAAGGGCAGACAGATATACAGTAATGGAAGGTAAACCGTATAGTCTGATTTTTTGGACGTTAGCTTCTTCCTTTTTTCATCATTGATCCTGGCTTAATATATCCTAAAAATTTACGTGTGAGATGACCAGCCTTGAAAATAAAATATTATTTTGTTATACTCTATTGGGAGATGTACAATATATGCTATAGTAGTCTGAGTGGCCACCTAGTGGTTTTGATGTAAGTTGCAGCTGGTTGAGGGTTTTGTTAACATGTTGGACTATTTTATTGAATCTGTATCAGGGGCAGTTAGGGTCCTTAACAAAATGTTTGTAAAATTAAAGGGGTTGTCCGGGTTCAGCCCGCCTGAACAGGGCATCGGAGCATCTCATGCTCCGATGCCCTCCCTTGCCCTGCGCTGGATCGCGCAGGGCAAGGGGTCTTTTATTTACATAACACACTGCTGGGCAGAGGCTTCCGCCCGGCAGTGAGTTCGGTGACATCACCGGCTATAATGGGCCGGCTTCAGCGCTGCCCTAGCCGTTTTTCCCATCAGCGCCGGTGACGTCACCGGGCTCACTGCTGCGTGGAAGCCTCCGCCTGGCAGAGCCCGATACGTCACTGGAACTAGGCTAAATGCCTTTGCCCTGCGCTAATTAGCGCAGGGCAAAGGAGGGCATCGGAGCATAGGATGCTCAGATGCCTTGTTCAGGTGGGCTGCCTGGGTGAATTTAAAGGTATGTCAGGTTCAGCTCTGAACCCGGACAACCCCTTTAAGGATAGATGCATCTGTATTAAAAACAGCACTGGAAGTAACAAAATAATGAAAATATATCTAGTGATGAGTGAATACAAGTCCGTGAAGTGGACTTCAATACAAATATCAGGATAAAAAAAAAAGTAATTTGCCGCAAAGCTGAATTCCCTTGCACTTTTCAGTAGCAAATCCATTTAAACTGAAATAGTGTAATTAAACAAAAAAATAATACTTACCTGATCCATTTGCTCATGACGGGCCAGCTGCCGCTATCTTGCTTGATGAAATCAGCCGAAATCCTGTGCGCAGTGACAGATAACATCACCACACCGGCCAGCATGATGCCGTCATCTTGGGACACATGAGATTTCATGCCAGACCTTCAAGTAAAAAATGACGGCGGCCGGCCCGTAACAAGCAAATGGATCAGGTAAATATTTTTTTAATTTTACACTCTCATTTATCTCAGATGCCGCAATCAGTTATGAACATGGCATCTGAAGGGTACAATGATGGGGAGCAGCACAATCGCCACTCCTTGTCACTTCACCCACTACTTACAAAGAAATGTGCTTTGCACAAAGCTAATTTTTTTTATATAAAGTTCAGCAAGCAGCCAAATTTTTTAATATTTCGCTCACATCTAATTCTATCATCAAGCAGGATTTGATCAAGGTAGGAGAATGTCCTTTGGCAAAAAAAAATGTGGTAATTATGTTAACCAGATCATATATACATGTATAGATTGCTGTTCATCTCCAAAGCTACCTGATCGACTATATACAGTATATAGGAGCAGTCAGGTAAAGGTTCTGTATTTGAAGAAAACAAGGACTGGACATATGGTAGTTTTGCCATGCCCAATTGTTTGCCTCCATGCAGACAAGTAGCTCTCAGAAGTGTATAACAGTGGTAATAA
The DNA here is from genome assembly GCA_900303285.1 of Rhinella marina. Taxonomy (NCBI): domain Eukaryota; kingdom Metazoa; phylum Chordata; class Amphibia; order Anura; family Bufonidae; genus Rhinella; species Rhinella marina. The sequence goes on from ONZH01027185.1 coordinate 6,663, forward strand.
AGGTACTCATTGGACTGCTTCTAGTTAGCAGTGCATATGGAGCATTGAAGCTCTGACCAAACAGAAAGGGCAACAACCTTTTGTAACATACTAGTAAAACTGCATTATCACTTCTGCACCTATTCAAACTTTTGATCAAACTCCAATGTTTTGCTGCTTTGGGTATCTATAGTAAGAGGACACCACTGATTTATAAAAGTCTTATAGTAAATTAATTGTATCTTTTTTATCAAATACCCTTTTTGAATAATTGTTTACAAAAACATTTTCAGACAGTTGTGCATAGTTCTCAGTGTTCCCCCATAATAATTATTGGTATTACTAGTGGCACAAAATTATCATTATTATTGTTATTATTATTGAAATACTACAGTTCAAATAAACGCATTAGGGCCTGTGCTCAGTGATTGATGTAATGTTGTTTCTTTTGATCCATTGCTATGTACGAAGAAGCAAAATGTTCAGATAGTAATTTAAAAAAAATAACTATCATGAAAACCTAGCCTTAATGGATTTTCATAGCAGGATAGCCAATAACAGAATTAATATAACCTTTATCCTCGGTCTTTAATTGACCTTGACTTGTAAACTGACTTGAGTTACAGTATAATCCCTTAGATAAAGTGCTGAGGATAACCACATATACATTGATACCTCTAGAGAGAGAATAACCCTAAAACGGAAAATCAATTCCATAAATACTAACCTTGATGCAGCAACTGACATTGATGAGCTTCACAATGACGCTGCAGGATTGAGATTTGCCACTGGTGATAATTTACCTAAATTGAAGTAGAAATTCTGAACTGAAGACCATGGTAACAGTGTCTGATGCTTGAAAGGTGGTAAACTGGTCATCACTGAAACATGAGAGAGAAATTGCTATGGTAATATAAGCTTGGTGTCCTTTTGCAAAATCACATTTTCTCAGGTATAGCTGAGCATACTCTTTATTATTAATGATATCTTATTATTTCACAGGTATGTATCAATATATACTGAAGTAGAGAATAGTCTAATTTAGTAGTATTCCTTAAGGCCCCTTTCACACGGGCGAGATTTCCGCACGGGTGCAATGCGTGATGCGAACGCATTGCACCAGCACTGAATCCTGAGCCATTCAGTTCATTGGGGCTTTTCACATGAGCGATGTTTTTCACGCATCAGTTGGCCGTTGCGTGAAAATCGCAGCACGTTCTATATTCTGCGTTTTTAACGCAGCCCTGGCCCCATTGAAGTGAATGGGTCTGCGTGAATTATGCATTGCATCCGCACGCAAGTGCAGATGCAATGCGTGATTCACTGATGGTTGCTTAGAGATGTTGTTTGTAAACATTCAGTTTATTATCACGCGCGTGCGAAATGCATCTATACGCATTGCACCCGCGCGGAAAAAACTGAACGAACGTACGCAATCGCAGTCAAAACTGACTGCGATTGCATGCGGATTGGTGCAGATGCGTGTGGATTTTCCGGAACGAACCCTGAATGCATCCGGACCGAATCCGCAATGCCCGTGTGAAAGAGGCCTAAATCTGTTACCTGATAGAACTAAGTGACCCTTTCAGCTAATCTCTTCTGCTATCATGATGTTTATATTCAGTGCTGCATTTACCTTTTAACCCCTTCAACCCTGGGCCTGTTTTCACCTTCCTGCCCAGGCCATTTTTTGCAAATCTGACATGTGTCACTTGTGGTAATAACTTTGGAACACTTTTACTTATCCAGGCCATTCTGAGATTGTTTTCTCGTCACATAAAGACAGTAGTAAATTAGTGGAAAATTATTTCATTTTTATTTATAATTTTTTTTTTCCAAATTTCAATTTCTCTACTTTCAAAATACATAGTAATACCTCCAAAAATAGTTACTATTTTACATTCCCCATATGTCCACTTTATGTTGGCATCATTTCATAAATGTCATTTTACTTTTTTCGGACGTTAGAAGGTATAGAAATTAGAAGCAATTTTATAGGTATTTAGGTATAGAAGCAATTTTTCAAATTTTCAACAATATTTCCAAAACCATTTTTTTAAGAACCAATTCAGATATAAAGTGATTTTGAGGGGCTTATGTAATGGAAACCACCCATAAAAGACCCCATTTTAGAAACTAAACCCCTGAAATTATTCAAAACTGATGTTACAAACTTTGTTAACCCCTTAGGTGTTCCACAAGAATTAAAGGTAAATGGAGGTGAAATTTCAAAATTTCACTTTTTTGGTAGATTATTTATGTTAATAATGTTTTTCTTGCAACACATCAAGGCTTAACAGCAAACTAAACCTAAATATACATTACTCTGATTCTGCAGTTTACAGAAATACCCCATATATGGTGGTAAACGTCTCTATGGGTTTTTGGCAGTGGTCAGAAGGAAAGAAGCGCCATACGGATTTTGGAGGCAGATTTTGCTAGAATGGTTTTTAGGCACCATTTTGTAATTGAGAGACCCTGACATACCCCTACAGTGGAAACCCTTAAAAAGTGACCCCATTTTGGAAACTACACCCTTCAAAGAATATATTAAGGGGGGTACTGACTACTTTGACCCCCTAAGCGTTTTACGGAATTTGAAAACACTTGGCTATGAAAATGAAAAGTTTTATTTCTTCCAATAAAATGTTGCTTTAGCCCCAAATTTTTCATTTTCACAAGGGGTAACAGGAGAAAAGCACCCCATAATTTGTTCCCCATTTTCTCCTGAATACGGCAACACCCCATATGTGGTGGTAAACTGCTGTGGGGGAACATGGCAGAAGAAGCGCGATATGGATTTTGCAGCACAGATTTTGATGGATTGGTTTGCGGGAGCCATTGATTTTTATTTTTTTGAGTTATTGTCTTATGTGGGGGCTCATTTTTGCGGGATGAGGTGACATTTTCATTGGTACCATTTTGGGGAACATAAGACTTTTTGATCGCTTGGTATTACAAATTTTTTTGAGTCAAGGTGAAAAAAAATAGCTGTTTTGGCATAGTTTTTTAAAAAAAATTTTTTTATAGCATTCACCTGAGGGGGCAAATCATGTGATATTTTTATAGATCAGGTTGTTACGGACACGGCGATACCCAATATGTCTACCATTTTTATTTTTATTAAATTTTACACATTAGATTTATTTTTGAACAGAATAAAATCTTTTTTTTTGTGTTGCCATTTTCTGAGAGCCATATTTTTTTATTTTGCGGGAGATTGTCTCAGGAAGGGTATCATTTTTTGCGGGACAAGATGATGGTTTAATTGGTACAATTTTGGGGTAAATATGCATTTTTGATCGCCTGCTATTACACTTTTTGTGAGGCAAGAGGGGAAAAAATGGCTGTTTTGGCATAGTTTTTTTAAAAATTTTTTACAGCATTCACCTGGGGGGCTATCTCATGTAATATTTTTATAGAGCAGGTTGTTATGAATGCGGGGATACCCAATATGTCTAACATTTTTATTTTTGGAAAGTTTTACACATTAGATGCATTTTTGAACAGAATAAAATCTTTTTTTTTGTGTTGCCATTTTCTGAGAGACATATATATTTTTTTTTTCCGGGCGATTGTCTCAGGTAGGGTATCATTTTTTGCGGGACAAGATGATGGTTTGGGGTAAATACGCCTTTTTCATCAAGTGCTATTACACTTTTTGTGAGGGAAGGTGACCAAAAAACGGCTGTTTTGACACTATTTTTCTTTTTTTTTAACTGCATTCAACTGGCGGGGTGGATGATGTGATATTTTTATAGAGCCGGTCGATACGGACGCAGCGATACCTAATATGTATACTTTTCTTTTTTTTACCTTTTTTTTTTACAATTTTTTTTAACTTTATTTTGGGGAAAGTGCACTTTCTTTTTTTTACTTGAAACTTTTATTTTTGTAAACTTTTTTTTTTACTCTTTTTTTCACTTTTTTTTCACTTTATTTAACTTTTGGGGGTCTGATCCCCTTTACAATGCATTACAATACTGCTGTATTGTAATGCATTGGCTGTAAGTGTATTACTCAATGTAATACACTTACAGCCTGCTTCCTGTGCGATCCAGGGGGCTGGATCGCACAGGCACCCAGGGATGGGAGCCATGATGCCTAAGGAAGGCATCGGGCTGCCATCCAAGCCATCTGGTCCCTGTCATAGCAGCACGGGGACCCGATGGACTCTCTCTGCCCACGCCCGCATCGCATGTGCAGCGGTCAGCCCTTACCGCGGCACATCAAGGGTTAATACACCTGCATCGGTGTTTTTACCGATGTGGACGTACATAGCAGGGGTCCGGCTACTGGGAACAGCCGCCCCCCTGCAGCTGATCGGGCGGGCGCAGCTCCTGCACCCGCCTGATCATCGCGCCGTACTACTACGGCGCCGGGCGTCAAGCCCCTTCACGCAGCGCTGTACTATTACGGCACTGGGCGTGAAGGGGTTAAGTTTTATTTTTAGGATTTGATGACAAACTGCTAGTAAACTGATCATTATACATTTTTTTAAATTATGGTCTTCAGTCACAATTGTGCGTAATAATAATTTTTTCCAATATTCTAGATATGTAATAATGAAGGGGTACATATTGTTGAAGTATTTTTGAGCCAAGTTATCTTGTATCAAGAATAAGAAATCCTGGTCAATCCTCAAAAAGTGGGTGGAAGAAAAAAAACACAGAATTTGTGATTAACTCGAAGCACTGATTAGACAAGAGTGAGTTGCCATCAGTCAAGATTTGACTCACAGTTGATATTCAGCATGATGGGGAGAATTGCAGGAGTCATGAAAAAGAAGGGTCGACACTTGAGTTGAGCGAACGTGCTCGTAACGAGCACTGTAGTGCTCGGATCCCCTGCGCTCGCATGGGCGCAGCCATCCGGATCCGTCCTCCTCACCTGACTGCAAGTCAGTGGGGACGGATCCGTTTGATATGACATACTCGTGTGTCATCCCAAACGGATCCGCCCCCATTGACTTACAGTCAGGTGAGGACGGATCCGGATGCCTGCGGCCATGCGAGCGCAGGGGATCCGAGCACTACAGTGCTCGTTACGAGCACATTCACTCAGCTCTAGTTGACACCATAAATTTTAAGTTTTTGCATAAACCTTAAGTGTCAATAAAAGTAAAAAAAACAACTTATGAAATGCTAATAATCATACTTCAGTATGCCATAGAGACATCTTACAAAAAGATCTAAAAACACTGAAGTAGCAAACTTTGTGAAAACCAAAAGTTGTGTCAGTTTTAAAACTTTTATCCACAACTGTTTATGGCGTATCCTTTAATAGGAATCTATCACCACCTTTATGCTGCATAAGATAGTGATGAGCAGGCCGATTTCAACATTGCCAACATTGCCTATCTGCCTATAAGATTGTTTCTAAGATTAATTATCTTTATTAGATATAGCACCGGCATCACACTGTAAAGAAGTCCTTGTATTCATGAACTGTAAGGATACCCCTGACAATGATTGATAGCTTTCTCCCTATGTACAGAAATATCACTCACTTTTGAGTGGGGGCAGTTCTGTCAAACAGATGGTTACAGATTCCCTTGAAGGGTCACTGCACTTTCCCAAAAAACCTATTGATATATCACAGCATATCAAAGGTTTTGATTGGTGGGGGTCTGAGTGCTAAGAACCCCACTAATTTCCAGAACAAGGAGAGAGAAACGCTCATATAGAGCTTTCTCTTACCATAGCAGAAGATGAAAGCAAGATAGTTCCATCTTGATTCTATTGGTCCATTTCGATTCTTTCTTCAGCATTGAGGAGAGATTGCACATTATTTGAGCACTTCTCTCTCCGCGTTCTAATGATCAGTGGGGGTCTCAGCACACGGATCCCCACTGCTGAAAATGTTTGCTATGTCCACGTGTTTGATAGGCAGTTATCGAGAGCAAACTGTTTCTTCCCAATAACTTCCTGCTCAACAGAGGAAGTGAGAGCTGCAAGGGTCACTTTATACATACTATGGTCAAAGCAATTACTGGAAGGTTTACTCCCATAATTGCCCCGTGTAAAGGTACTGGTGATTACCCAGTGAACAAACTCTCAACAGGTTAAGTCATACATGTAGTTGATGTGGTCACCTAAATCATAATTTCTTGGCAATATATCATGCTGTCTAAATAGTGATCTGGTGTCCATAAGCAATGATTCTCTACAGGAATGAGTGATCGCAGTAGCGATTGCTAGTCCCTATACAGAGGAGATGATTGCTACATGTAAATGCAGCTCTCATCTTCCAGCAGGTGATTATGAAGTAATGGTTCATTAATCATTACCACAAAAAACAAGCCCTCATATTGCTATGTGAATGGAAAATGTAAAAAGCTATGTCTCCAGGAAGGCGGGAGTAAAAAATGAAAAAACAAAAATTGAATGTTTCCTTTAAACGCTATGGTCAGTAGTGACAATGAAATCTAAGCTTTTTTTTTTTTTAAGAGGGAGGGGTCTACCACTGTAAGCCCATGGTAATGCCTGTGAAGTGATGGCAGGGTGCTGATGGGTTTCCATGATAGGCTGGTGGTAACAAAGGTCTCCAGATATTCCACATACAGGAGCCTAGGCAGGGCCTAATAGCCAGTTTACATTGTATCCCAAAATGCCACCAATAAAAATTGCTCATTGGAATGGGAAAATAAATCCATCATAAAGCTACATCAAGAAGTGAAAGAAAAATGCTTTGTGTCTTAGAATGTGGAAACACATTTTTTTAAACCTCTCAAGGCCTCTTTCACACGAACGTGACAGATTGACTCGCAATGCATTCAGTGTGCGTTCAGTGAAACTTGCACCATTTTGCAAGCAAGTTCAGTCAGTTTTGTCAGCAAATGCGTTCAGTTTTTCCCATGCGGTGCACTTTTGATGTGTTTTTCACGTGTGTGATAAAAAACTAAAGGTTTACAAACAACATCTCTTAGCAATCATCAGTGAAAAACACATTGCATCTGCACTTGCTTCAGGATGCAGTGCGTTTTTCACTGAAGCCCCATTCACTTCTATGGGACCAGGGCTGCGTGGAAAAACGCAGAATATAGAACATGCTGCATTTTTCACACAACGCAGAACTGATGTGTGAAAAAAACACTCATGTACACAGACCCATTTAAAGGAATGGGTCAGGATTCAGTGCTTGTGCTATGCATTCACTTCACGCATTGCACCCGCGCGGAAAACTCGCTCATATGAAAGAGGCCTAAAGGTGTTTTCCGTTTTGTATCAACATCCTTCAAAATAATCATTTATGAAGGTAGCTGTAACTTTGTAATGCACATTTTATTTTACTTTCATTGCACCTATCTTTGGTTATGAGTTCCGTTTACATGACCACATCCATGTAGCTCTTTCTAATTCCCTGTGATGTTATGTCCATGGGTGTTTCAAAGAAGCAACCGGGGCACTGATAGCGGAGAGTATATGTAACTAGCTGGGCAGGCAGGCACTATAACCTAACTGGGTGGTGCAAGAGCTATGGCTCAGAAAGGAGTCATGCATTATGAGTTTATTCTCTGCCAAGAAGGTGAAGGCATCAGAGAGTTGCTTTTAGCATCCAAAAATGATATTAGGGAATTGCAATTCATGCAGTGGCTCCACAATAATCCACCTCTTTCATTGTATATTAGTTGCATGTCCCTATGGAGTCATTGCAGGTTCATGATGTGATTTTATGCAACACTAAATTTGGTGAAGGATCTGTAAAATGGGCCTCTCCAGTCATTTACTGCCCAATCATTTAACAATCACTGACGTTTCTGATAAATTTTTTTTTTTACAATATCCATAGAATTAAATACTTTATTCATTGCTGTCCAAAATAAAAACACAGCACACTTTCAGAGCCCCGGGCTTTACTTTGGATCCAATCCATTGCATATTGCTGCAAATACACTTTGAAATTTGAAAAAGGTTTCACCTCCGGCTATCTCAATCTAGGCACAAGTGCCAGATACCAAATTACTCTTTAGATTTTCTGGCCATTAACATTTTATTTCACAGCTTCAAAACTTATGGTATGCATTGCCTGTGTGGTACTTAACTTACAACCAGGTGGTAAACGACAAGTGCGTCCCCCCTCATCTCATGCAAGTCATGTCTGAGGACACAGCATTAGCATTTTATGTTCATTGCTTTCTCTCACTGAAGCTTGCCGCACTGACTACAAATGTCCAGACCGGATTGACTGAAGTGATATATATGTCAGTGGTACTACTCGAAGAACAAAAGGACCTAAGATAATATCAGGCCACGTCTGCTTTTAATTCTTGCCCAGTTAAGCAGTTGCATAAGAACATCAATGTAAATAAAGGACGTGCTGCCTTAGATAATTTCTGAGCCTTAGGGAACATGCACATGGTCATAAGTGTTTTGTGGTCAGCTGAGTCCAGGTCACCATTTTTTTTAAACTTCTGTAAAAATGTTCTATCCTTGTCTTCACAGCAGACAAGAATAGGACATGTTCTATTTTTTTGGTGGAAATACCTAGATCGGATGCAGACCAAAACTACGGCCATGTGCATGAGCCCTCATTCTGATGTCCATATGACATTAGTGAAAAAATGGTCAGTGTTTCTGAAGATGTCCCTCAAGGGTTAGTTTTTTGTCATCCATACTTCACAGACGATGCTAGGTTGAAAAAGGGATTTCCAGAACATATCCTAATAATGGTCAGTGAAAACCACTGACAGAACATGGATGCCATCCATGTTTTTTTAATGGTTTTCATGGATCCATACAGTTCAATGGGTGTGTTTAATCAGCATCACAGATTAAAGTTGTTTTCTCACTGATCTACGGTCAATGACAAAAATACTGAAGTGTTAACATACACATTGAAGTCAACAGACCTGTGTTCTCTCCATGGATAACGCAAATAACACATATCTGTGATGCACTTACTAAGGCTTAGTTCACACTTCAGTGATTTGGACAGTGATTTCTATAGAAACATAGAAGATTGGCGGCAGAAAAAGACCACCTGGTCCATCTAGGATAGATACATGTTTATCCAAGGCATGTTTAAATTCAGCTACTGTGGATTTATCAACCACCTCTGCTGGAAGTTTGTTCCAAGCTTCTACTACTATAGAAACATAGAAGATTGACAAGAAACATAGAAGACTGATTGACACTAATGGTGATAGTAAGCTAAAACCAGGTGCTGGTCCACAACACAGAGCAGATACACATCATTTCATTATACTTTATCACTGTTTAGGCTCCTCTTCTGGTTTCGGGTCACAATCACTGATGGAAATCACAGACCAAATCAGTGAAGTGTGAACTAGGCCTAAGGCTTATTGAGGTCTAAGACCTAAGGCTTGGTTCCTATATCAGTGTTCAGTGTTTGGTAAGTGCTTTCCATCAGTAAGAGACAAAATCAGGAGTGGATCCCACACAGAAGTAATGCATAATGGAAAGATCTGCATCTGTTCTGTGTTTTTGGTTCTCACCCGGTTTAGGCCAAAAATCCCTGATGAAACACTGACCAAAACACTGATGTGTGAATTAGGCCATTTTCCCACAGTCAGTGTTTGGTCATTGTTTGACCTGTGATTTCCTTCAGTGATTATGAGCCAAAAGCAGGTGTGGGTCAAAAACACAGACCAGGTACAGATCTTCCCATTATACCTTATCTCCCCTACTTAACCCAGCAGGTGTAATGATGTCACTGCATCACGCCTGCTGGGTAGAACACAGGCCGGGTAATGGATGATAGATAAAGCAGTCGGAGTTCGTCTGTGTGTCTTTCATCTGTTGCCGTCCAGTACACACAAGTAGTTCGTCTGTGTGTCTTTCATCTGTTGCCGTCCAGTACACACACACAGTAATCATTACTATGTGTGTCTGTGTACTGGCATGCAATACCTGAGCCTAAAGGGTTATTCGCATGTCAGTGTTTGATCAGTGATTTCCATCAGTGATTGAGAGCCAAAACTAGGATTGGAGCCTCCACAGAGATAAGGTCTAAGGGAAAGATCTGCAATTGTTCTGTGTTTAGAGCTGGACCTAGTTTTGGCTCAAAATCACTGACCAAAACACTGACGTGTAAATGACGCTTAAGGGCTCATGCACACGGCTGTCGCCCGGTCGTGGCCGTATTGCGGCCCGCATACTGCGGGTCCGCAATACACGGGCACCGGCCGTGTGCACCCCGCATCACGGACCCATTCGCTTGAATGGGTCCGCAATCCCGGAAATGTGGAACGGCGGCACGGATCAGAACCCCACGGAAGCACTACAGAGTGTTTCCGTAGTGTTTATGCCCGTGCCTCTGCGATGAACCGTGGGATGTGGATCGTGGACCCCATTCAAGTGAATGGCTTAGCGATCTGAATGCGGTGGCCCCACGGTCAGTGCCCGTGCATTGCGGACTGCAAATTGCGGTTCACAGCACAGGCACTACTGGCACACGTTTGTGTGCATGAACCCTAAGGCTGCTACTGCAGGCCCTGTATCTTCCGCTATGGCTGCTATGGTGGTAGTTCCACTCTGGCCTATAGCAAATAGTGTGCAAACTTCCACAGGAATTACCATTCATGCAATTTCTTGTTTTTTTTTTTGTATTGTACACCACAAAGCGAGATACTCTTTAGCAGACACATTTACATGTGTAGAGCTTGTAGTAGCCACACTAATGTACAGTTGGATCATAAGATTGTGCAATTAGTACGGTACCTGGCAACAGCCATAAAAATAAAGGAAACAGATCTTTAATTAGAGCATTTAGAATGAATAGGCAATTACTGAGAATGGTAATGTCAGAGATATTGCTGCAAATACATTTCTGATGTTGCTGCAAAAATAACAAAGCCCACTGCAATAGGAATGGTGTAGTCAAAGGGAGACAAAGAGCCTCGCTGCTCGAGTGCCATCTCCCTGCACAGAGGCTGGCAAATAAATATGCACAGATTAAACGCATAGATAACTTTAAATCTCCAATAAAATACAAAACACTTGCTGCCCAGTGCCCACTGAGCTCGGCTGACATTGTGTAAGTGTTCCTGATACCAATAACAAGACGTCATTCAGTGCATTGTAAATTACCTCCAGGGACATAGTTTATAGCTCCGGGGCTGAGCGGAGCCCAGATGTTGGCACCTGGCTTTAACTTGATAAATGCACATGCTTGTATTACCTATAAAACAAATAGCTTGGAAACATTAAACAAAATTGCTTTGCCTGTTTTTGGAGTGTCAGCTTTAGTCTATCAATCTATATCTCCTTAGTACATTCTATTAAGCATATTTGAAATTTTGCTGATAGCATTCCTCAAGGGGAAATCTAATGTTTGTATAGGTACAGAACAAAGCTGCATTGCTCTTTTTCCTTTGTAATTTCATAAATCATCTCTTTGGGACATTTTTATCTTGTCACACACAGTGAATAGTGTTTGAATAGTATATAAGCAACCTAAGGTATTTCTCAGTGTGGTTGACAGTGCAGATCTCCTCTCACAATGGGTTGCATATAATTACATCACTCCCTATTCCCTTTTCCTATGTACTTTCTCATATATATATATATATATATATATATATATATATATATATATATATAGTACAGACCATAAGTTTGGACACACCTTCTCATTCAAAGAGTTTTCTGTATTTTCATGACTATGAAAATTGTAGATTCTCACTGAAGGCATCAAAACTATGAATTAACACATGTGGAATTATATACTTAACAAAAAAGTGTGAAACAACTGAAAATGTGCCTTATATTCTATGTTCTTCAAAGTAGCCATCTTTTGCTTTGAATACTGCTTTGCACACTCTTGGCATTCTCTTGATGAGCTTCAAGAGGTAGTCACCTGAAATGGTTTTCACTTCACAGGTGTGCCCTATCAGGTTTAATAAGTGGGATTTCTTGCCTTATAAATGGGTTTGGGACCATGAGTTGTGTTGGGCAGAAGTCAGGTGGATACACAGCTGATAGTTCTACTGAATAGACTGTTAGAATTTGTATTATGGCAAAAAAAAGCAGCTAAGTAAAGAAAAACAAGTGGCCATCTTTACTTTAAGAAATGAAGGTCAGTCAGTCCGAAAAATTGGGAAAACTTTGAAAGTGTCCCCAAGTGCAGTTGCAAAAACCATCAAGCGCTACAAAGAAACTGGCTCACATGAGGACCGCCCCAGGAAAGTTCATCCGAGTCACCAGCCTCAGAAATCGCAGGTTAACAGCAGCTCACATTAGAGACCAGGTCAATGCCACAAAGAGTTCTAGCAGCAGATACATCTCTACAATAACTGTTAAGAGGAGACTGTGTGCAGCAGGCCTTCATGGTAAAATGGCTGCTAGGAAACCACTGCTAAGGACAGGCAACAAGCAGAAGAGACTTGTTTGGACTAAAGAACACAAGGAATGGACATTAGACCAGTGAAAATCTGTGCTTTGGTCTGATGAGTCCAAATTTGAGATCTTTGGTTCCAACCACCGTGTCTTTGAGCGATGCAGAAAAGGTGAACGGATGGACTCTACATCCCTGGTTCCCACCGTGAAGCATGGAGGAGGAGGTGTCATGGTGGGGGGGGGGTGCTTTTCTGGTGACACTGTTGGGGATTTATTCAAAATTGAAGGCATACTGAACCAGCATGGCTACCTCAGCATCTTGCAGCGGCATGCTATTTCATCCGGTTAGCGTTTAGTTGGACCATCATTTATTTATCAACAGGACAATGACCCCAAACACACCTCCAGGCTATGTAAGGGCTATTGGACCAAGAAGGAGAGTGATGGGGTGCTACACGAGATGACCTAGCCTCCACAGTGACCAGACCTGAACCCAATCGAGATGGTTTGGGGTGAGCTGGACCGCAGAGTGAAGGCAAAAGGGCCAACAAGCATCTCTGGGAACTCCTTCAAGACTGTTGGAATACCATTTCAGGTGACTACCTCTTGAAGCTCATGAAGAGAATGCCAAGAGTGTGCAAAGCAGTAATCAAAGCAAAAGATGGCTACTTTGAAGAACCTAGACTATAAGACATACTTTCAGTTGCTTCACACTTTTTTATTAAGTATATAATGCCACATGTGTTAATTCATAGTTTTGATGCCTTCAGTGTGAATCTACAATTTTCATAGTCATGAAAATACAGAAAACTCTTTGAATGAGAAGGTGTGTCCAAACTTTTGGTCTGTGCTATATATATATATATATATATATATATATATATATATATATATATATAACAAAAAAGTAGCAGCACTCTGAGCTAAGATACAGATACGGTGAATGTGTGAATAAAGTAAAATGCATGACTGCCATACTTACTATGAGATAAAGTAGAAGCTCTTAGCACATACTAATGACCTTAATTATGTCGGGCCCATCTACCAATCAACAAGGTGGCTTCTAACAGATGGGACCTACTCTACACAGGCTTGCATCCTACAGCAACCTGCAAGACACTGAATTAGGCTCCATTCACATGTCCTGTTTTTCTTTCCTGATTCGATCCTGATCCTGATCTGGATCCATTCATTTCAATGGGTCCTGAAAAAATCAGGATGTGTGAATGGAGCCTTAAAGGAACATCCAGCTAGTTTCTGATGCAAAGCTCCAGGCAGGTGGGCGGGAGTACTTGGTTCACAGAGGAAGCCATATTCCCCTATATACATATAAATACACAAAAAATGAACCAGCACCTCCAAAATAAGTAAACAGGTGAAGGACAGGTGTATAAATATATATATATTATATAAATATATATATATATATATATATATATATATATATATATAATGGTGTTAAGGTTTCTTCATGGAGAAAAGTTAAAGGGGTAATTTGCATGTCTAAAAGAAGTTAAAGCATCTCTGATTTTGTAAAGAGGAAATCTTTTTATAATTTTGTGTGTGTTGAGTTTTCTTTCTACAATTTTCCACAAAGTTTTGAAGTGCAAATGAAGTTACAAGAATAAATTAAACACGTGAAGATAAACCATTGTAAATATAATTCACCTTCTCATAGTGTTGCAATTACAAGATCGTCTGCAAAGGTGTTTTCCACCCTTTATCCTATGGAAAGATCATCAATATTGGATCAGTGAGGGTCTAACACCCAGCACCTCCACCAATAATCTGTCTTCAGAAGCTCTCAGCATCAGAAACAAGACATTGGAGTGAATTAGAGCTAAACTGCAGTACCCAAGCACTTGATGATCCTACATTTTCCATCCTGATAGCTCAAAGGTACTGTATGTATGCTTGGACTGACCAAGCATGAATGTGTGCTGAATGGGGAGACCTTCTGCCAGAAAACTCTGGTCATGGATTATCTCCCTGAGAACAAAATAATATTACAATCCAGCATGCCTGCCCCATGTCTACCCCATCTGTCTTCGGCAGAGAGTCAGGAGGCCCCCATATGTAGAATGTATGGTAGTCTGGCCCCAATAAAATGGGAAGGTTTGTGTGCTATATACAGTTGTGCTCAAAAGTTTACATACCCTTGCAGAATTTTGGCTGTCTTGGCCTTTTTCACCCAACCACTAACTATGAGTGGAAAAAAGTTTTTGTGTTATCATGCATATTCTCTGAAAAAAGGCCAAGACAGCCAAAATTCTACAGGGGTATGTAAACTTTTAAGCACAACTGTAAACCCAGCTAAGTAAGTACATTCTAATGATATGTAAAGAGTCCACTGTTTGAGGGTTAGAGAAAAGGCATCGCTATGTCATCGTCCCTGGTTTCCTAAGGAATCATATGCAATTTCTTCTGTAATGAGACCTGAAAAAATAAATGCTAATTTAATCGCATTTACTGTTATGATCGTGTCCCACTCATGTAAACAGATATCCTCTGCCACATTCTGTACATTTATGAGCACCTGATAAATATAATTGTCGCTAATCTGACATGGTGGACCTATAATGCATTGGGAAAGTCTTTATACCCTTTCACATTTTATTTTGTGGCATTGTGCTAAAATAAAAAATTAAATAAATAAATAAATAAAAAAAATAACTGTTTATTCCCCCATCATTCTGCACTTGGTAACCCATAATGGGAAAGTGAAAACACAATGTTAAAAAATCTTTGCCAATTTGTCAAAAATGAAAAACTAAAATATTGCATGGACATAAATATTCAGACGATTTACACAGCACATTTGGCAGAGATTTCAGACTCCAGTCTTCTTGGGTATGATATTACAAGGTTTGTACACCTGGATTTGCAGATTTTCTGTCATTCTTCTCTTTAGATCCTCCAAAGTTCTGTTAATTTGGACAGGTATCATCAGTGAACAGTCATGTTCAAATGGGTTCAAGTCAGGGCTTTGGCTGGGCCACTCAAGATGTCCCTAAGCCACTCTTGTGTTGCCTTGGATGTTTGATTTGGGTCATTTTCTTATTGGAAGGTGAACCCTTGACCCAGTCTAAGGTCCAGAGCACTCTGGATCAGATTTTTAGTAAGAATAGCTCTGTATTTTGCTCCATTCAGCTTTCTCCTCAACCCTGACCAGTCTCCACACCCCAGCCTCTGAAAAACACTCTCACAGCATGATACTTCCACCACCATGCTTCTCTGTAGGGATGGTATTGAGCAAGGGATGAACAGTGCCTGGTTATCTCAATATGATGCTTAGAAATGAGACCAAAAGTTCAATTTTGGCTCTTGTTTCTCACAGTCCTTTAGAGGCTCTTTTGCAGGTAGGCTTTCATGTTTCTTTTACTGAAGAGAGGCTTCTTTCTGGCCACTCTGCCATAAAGCCCAGATTGGTGGAGTGCTTCAGTGATGGTTGACCTTCTGTAAGTTTCTCCCAACTGCACAGTAGAACTTTGAAGCTCAACCAGAGTGACCTGTGGGATCTCGGTTACTTCTTGTACCTTGGCCCTTCTCCCCAATTACCTAGTTTGATCATGAAGAGTCCTGGTTGCTCCAAACTTCTTCCATTTAGGAACATTTAGAGGACACTCTGCTATTGGGAACTTTAAATGTAGCAGAATTTTTTTGTACCCTTCTTCTGGTCTTCTTGTCTCCTCGTGGCTTGTTTTTTGCTCTAATGTGCATTGCCAGTCGGGAGACCTTATATAGGCAAGGTTGTGTCCTCCCAACTCATGTTAAATCAGCTGAATTTATCACAAGTGGACCCCAGTCAAGGTCTAGAAATATCTCAAAGATGATCATGAGAAATGAGACTCAGAGCTAAATTTCTAGCATCATAGCAAAAGGTGTGTATGCTTATGTCCATGCAAATATTTTTCAATTTGATAAATTTGCTGTGATTTTCTCGTTACATGTGTATTAAGTGCAGAATGATAGGGGGAAAACTTTTTTCTTTTTTTATGTAAGAACAAGGCCACAACATAACATGCGAAAAAGTGAAAGGGACGGAAGACTTTCTGAATGCATCGTACATTTCTGAATTGCTCTATAAGCAGCACCTATAGGCTATTCATGGAACAATGAATGGTTACAAATGGCTGCATGGAGCTTTTACAGAGCTAAATTACAAATATATTCACACTTCTGTATTGAGCTATGGAATATTCAATTAACTGCTTTTAGAACTACTTGTCCCAGTATAATCAAAGCCCTTTAGGATATAAAAAAGGTAATGATGTCACTGTTGTATGCCACTGGGATCCAACTATAAAATTTCTTCCCAGGTCAAGCACACATCTGAAATAGAGATGAGCGAATCTATTCGCCGATTCTTTGATTCGTATTGAATCTTGGAAATGTTTAGCTGCGAAGCGAATCCGAATATTAGGTGATTTGCTTCATCTTTGTACTCATTCGCTACGTAGTTTGTCCTATAAATTATACGCTATTGCTACGTATAAGTTACTGTATATGCTGTTGTGTACGAATTCAATTCATTAGCAAACCTATACTGTTAGTTTGTTTATCGTACGCAAAAGACCGGGAGGAAAGTGGTCACCTGACCTAGTGGGCAGGGCTTGCTCTGATTGGCTCATTCTCAGTAAGCCAGTAATGCATCACTTCTGCTGCGACTGCTGAGACGAGCAGAAGCACTGTGTGTGAAGTTCTGAGACCTGTTTTGTGAAAATTTGGTGTAATTGCTCTGGGAATCCATATTACACATATCAGGGATACTGCAGGGCAAGTGCAGGGCCAGTGCAGGGCCAGTTCAGGGCTAGTAATTAATCAGGCAGGGAGAGAGAGACAGGGAGAGATAGGGAGAGACAGGGAGATACAGGGACAAAGACCAGCATTCACAGAGTGAATTGAAAAATGTCTGGAATGGATAAGCAAAAGGGGTCCAGTTCCAGCCAGACCTCGAGCTCTAAAAAAAAGGAGAAGGTGGCACAGGGCAGAAATGCCAAAAGACCTGTAGCCGGAGCATCTACTAGTAGTATTCACAATACTTGGCTGTTGTTCCACCAGGCTAACCTACCAAGGCACAAAATTGTAGTGGAGGAGAAAATGGATGAGGTAGTGGAATGGATGGCACGCCCATCTCAGTCTCAGCCGGATGATCTGCTGTCATCTGCTGATACAGTATCCATATGTAGCCAGGGGTCAGACTCATTCTGCTCCACCATTCCACTCATGCATACCCCGTCATTTTTAGCCACCTCTCGGGCTTCAGTGTTCCCTCCTAGTGGTGTCCCTTCTGCAATTTCTAAAAGAAAAAAAAAGCCACCGAAGCCCACCACATAATCCGCTGGTTATAGGTTATAGAGGACAGCCTCCCTGAGGATTTCTTAGAGGGACTGCCCGGAATTGTCAGTTGGTGGGGAACAGCCTAATTTGCATTCCCAAAAATGTGTTGTGGAGGAGTCTGATGATGAATCTGATGTGTTAGACCGGAGGACCTGTGAAGCGGATTGGGCTGGTGAGGAGGATTTGAGCTCAGAGGAGGGTAGTACTAGTAGTGGCAGCAACAGAGGGCAGAGGCGAGTTAGGCCCAGGGCTAGTGCTTCAATGGGAACTAGCGAGACCCCAAATATAGTGGGGCCGGCACCAGGGTGTAAGCGTGCAAGGGCTACAAGCTTGGTCAGCTGTGGAGGGCGCACGTCGGCTGTGTGGAAGTATTTTACCACTCTGCCGGGGGATAGCAGTATGGCCACGTGTAATTTGTGTAAACAGAAATTGAGCTGTGGGAAAGCCACAAATGTTGGGACCACTGCTCTGTGGAACCATTTGAAGCGGCGTAATGCCGGCAATTTAGAGCAGCCCACTAATACTAAAGAGCTGGTTACTTCTCCCGGGGTCCCTTCTGTCAGGCAGGCCGCATCCAGGGCCATAGCTCAGCTCGAATCCCGGGGTGTAACTAGTACATCCACCTCATCGTCGGCCAGTGCGTGCATTTCTCCACCTCCTCTCATTCGTCAGCCGTCCATTGCTGAGTGCGTGACCAGGAAGCAGTTTTACGCCACAAGTAATCTGAAATTGCGCAAACTGAATGGTCACCTGACAAAGTTGCTGGCTGTGCAGTCTCTGTCGTACCAGCTGGTTGACTGCCCAGCTTTTAGGGAGCTAATGGCTTGTGCTCAGCCACGTTGGCAGGTCCCTAGCCGGCATTACTTCTCCAACAAAGCTATCCCCATCCTTTACTCCCACGTGGCTGACAATATTGGACGCTCCCTGCAGCTGTCTTTCTGCAGCACGGTGCACATCACGGTGGACACCTGGAGCAGTGCTTGTGCCCAGCCACGCTGGCAGGTCCCTAGCCGGCATTACTTCTCCAACAAAGCTATCCCCAGCCTTTACTTCCACGTGGCTGAGAATATTGGACGCTCCCTGCAGCTGTCTTTCTGCAGCACGGTGCACATCACGGTGGACACCTGGAGCAGTGCTTACGGCTAGGGGCAATACATGTCCTTTACTGCCCACTGGCCGAATGTATTTAGTGGTAGCGAGGCAGGAACCCCCCAGCAACCGGGTCAATTGCTGTTGGAACCTCCACATGCTTTCCAGCCAGGATTGCAGCCGACCACCCAACAACTATTCGCTTCCACTTCCATGGGCAGTCCGCCTGCTGGAGCGTCAGGGCAGCGAGTTACCCCCACTCCTTCATATCACATGTGCCAGGTAAAAAGCTGCCATGCAGTGTTAGACTTAGTTTGTCTAGGCAGTAGCAGCCACACAGGCCAGTGCTTGCTGCATTACATGAAGCAGCAAATGGGCTCGCTGGCTGACTCCACGGCAGCTGGAAGTAGGCAAGGTAGTGAGTGACAATGGGAAAAATATAGTGGCAGTGCTAAACCTGGGTCAATTCACACATATTCTCTGTATGGTACATGTCCTAAATCTAGTGGTGCAGAGATTTCTAAAAACATTCACTGGCCTGCGCACAGTGCTGGCAAAGTCGAGGAAGCTTTGCACTCAGCCATTCATATGTATCTTGCCACGCTCTGGTGGAACTGCAGCAGCAGCAGCCAGTTACCGTGCTCCGGCCCCATTCACTGTAATGGGGGTGGGCCGCGGATCCTTACGCAGCACGTTAACCCCTGCTGAGATGCAGCCGGAGTGAAAATACAACAGTTACATGTTGTATTTTCGCTCCGGCTGCCTCTCAGCAGGGGTTAACGTGCTGCGGCCAGATCCGCGGCCCACCCCCATTACAGTGAATGGGGTCGGAGCGCGGATCTAGCTCCACATGTGTACCTGCGGCAGCACAGATGCGGAGGGATCCTTCACCCGCCGGATCCGGGCTGCCGCTAGTGTAGAAGTAGCCTTACATTCAACTCTAATGAACAGTTGTAGCTACATGGGAATAGTTTGGGGCTGGAGGATCCCATTCCTAACCACTAGTGCTCTTACTGCAGCTGCACTCCCACGTAGCTTTGATGAAAAATAAATTAAATATGTTTTACACTTACTAGAGGCTGCAGGTACTTCAGGGGCCGTCCTGCCTCGATGGTGGTGACGCCATCGTTGGCGGTGTTCTGCAACCATAAAAACGTACACAATTGTTAGATGATGACTCTTTTTAATACTAACACATACTACTATGAAGATATTATGGGTGTGAGAGGGGGGCCATATCATATTTTTTTCTTCTAGAAAGGTATTTGTAGCAATACATAACGTTATTGTCGCAATAACTTTCTTAATATCGTTAACATGGTGCGGTAGGAATACTTGGATATCGCCCACTGACAGTAGTTGCAGCATGGGCACGTCTTTGAGTCTGTGTGTAGGAGGAGGAAGCGCTAACTATGAAGGGGCATATATCTAAGGGTACTTTCTTTCACACTAGTGCATTTGCCTGACACAAACGGGAAAACGGCCAGCACCATTAACAATAATGACTAGAATACCTTCACTTAAGTTGTTTGGGTCGAGTTAGAGGCGTTGCCTAGCATAAAACAAAATTACTGCAGCGCACTACGCACGCCCACGTTGTCCTTCTATACTTTTTTCAGTATTGGCAGTGACTGCTGGTATATATACACTCACCGGCCACTTTATTAGGTACACCATGCTAGTAACGGGTTGGACCCCCTTTTGCCTTTAGAACTGCCTCAATTCTTCGTGGCATAGATTCAACAAGGTGCTGGAAGCATTCCTCAGAGATTTTGGTCCATATTGACATGATGGCATCACACAGTTGCCGCAGATTTGTCGGCTACACATCCATGATGCGAATCTCCCGTTCCACCACATCCCAAAGATGCTCTATTGGATTGAGATCTGGTGACTGTGGAGGCCATTTGAGTACAGTGAACTCATTGTCATGTTCAAGAAACCAGTCTGAGATGATTCCAGCTTTATGACATGGCGCATTATCCTGCTGAAAGTAGCCATCAGATGTTGGGTACATTGTGGTCATAAAGGGATGGACATGGTCAGCAACAGTACTCAGGTAGGCTGTGGCGTTGCAACGATGCTCAATTGGTACCAAGGGGCCCAAAGAGTGCCAAGAAAATATTCCCCACACCATGACACCACCACCACCAGCTTGAACCGTTGATACAAGGCAGGATGGATCCATGCTTTCATGTTGTTGACGCCAAATTCTGACCCTACCATCCGAATGTCGCAGCAGAAATCGAGACTCATCAGACCAGGCAACGTTTTTCCAATCTTCTACTGTCCAATTTCAATGAGCTTGTGCAAATTGTAGCCTCAGTTTCCTGTTCTTAGCTGAAAGGAGTGGCACCCGGTGTGGTCTTCTGCTGCTGTAGCCCATCTGCCTCAAAGTTCGACGTACTGTGCGTTCAGAGATGCTCTTCTGCCTACCTTGGTTGTAACGGGTGGCAATTTGAGTCACTGTTGCCTTTCTATCAGCTCGAACCAGTCTGCCCATTCTCCTCTGACCTCTGGCATCAACAAGGCATTTCCGCCCACAGAACTGCCGCTCACTGGATGTTTTTTCTTTTTCGGACCATTCTCTGTAAACCCTAGAGATGGTTGTGCGTGAAAATCCCAGTAGATCAGCAGTTTCTGAAATACTCAGACCAGCCCTTCTGGCACCAACAACCATGCCAAGTTCAAAGGCACTCAAATCACCTTTCTTCCCCATACTGATGCTCGGTTTGAACTGCAGGAGATTGTCTTGACCATGTCTACATGCCTAAATGCACTGAGTTGCCGCCATGTGATTGGCTGATTAGAAATTAAGTGTTAACGAGCAGTTGGACAGGTGTACCTAATAAAGTGGCCGGTGAGTGTACAATACAGTACACTATTTTTTTTTACATGTTTTTACTTATCAAATATTTTGTTACTCACCCTGCCGTATCTCTGCTCGGATCTCATTAAGCCTCTCTGGGCATTTGAACTTCAGATCAGACCATTTCCACTGGATCTGGCCCGGGGTCTGCACCGTGTGGAAACGATGGTGCAAGCCTCGGATCACCTGCTGGATCACCTCCTTCTTATGCTGGTTTGGATGGCGGTGTTTGCCATCCTAATCCTCTCTGTCCATCAGCCGGATCAGGTATTTCAGCTCTCCAGAGCTAAATGATGAGGATTGCCTAGAGGCCATTTTCAACTATTCGCTCAGCCTCTGAGGAGTGCACGCCGCAGCCTCACATTGTGCGTGCCTGCGTATTACGTAATAGCTAGACAATAGCACGTTGAGGATTCGTACGCGATTTCTACTCTCATGTGTACGCCTTCTAAGAAGTTGCATACATTTTTAACTGACCGTTCGTTATTAGTGCGCAAATGTTCTCTAACAGCCACATAATAATGTATATTTTGTACGCAAATACAACAAATCTATTCGTCGAATACACAAATCTTAGGAAAAGATTGGAGAATGTTCGGCGAATAAAATTTTTAATGATTAGCTCATCTCTAATCTGAAACAATACTAATACTAATGTACTGTACATTACATTTTAATCAATTCAGCATCCAATGTTCTATAAATCCTGATAAACCAGCATGTCACAGAAACAATTATATTTCAAATTTCCCTATCCATGTGACAATTACTTCTCTCTGGCTAACTAGTTGTTTAATTGTATGTCCTTTGCTACCTGATCTGAGATTCTACACCCAAAAAATGTTCATATCTAAATGATTAACATTTCTCCTAAGGACTTAACTCCTTAATGACCGACTATGTATTTTTTCAGTTTTTACATTTCTTTGTATAACCCCTTCCTGAACTCCCCTATGCATGTATGGCTGAGGTTGGGTCTTTAAAGATGGTACTGGTTTCTGTGGCTTTAAACAGAAGACACTCAAGACTAATGTCTGCTATCAGTGATAACCCTGATCGCAGATATTAAACCCCTAAAATGCTGTTGTGACCATGGCATCTTAGGCAGCTAATCCCGGAAGAACTACATTCCCAGGGCCCAAACAGCCTGGATCTCTCTGAAGAGTTCCAGGCTAATAGAGTGCTAATTACTATTGAGCCCTGCAGGTGGAAGTGCTCTATAGGAATATACTGAATTTCCATACACTACTGTATTAAATCATAGTACTATATGGGATTGCATATTATAGTCCCTTATAGTAACCCAAAATAAAATAAAATCACCTCCTTTCCCATAATAAAATTGAATAAACAATCAATGTTAATAGGATTAGCCACATTCCGAAAGGCCTGAAATATTAAAATGTACCCAAAACTGAAAAAAAAAAATCACAATGGCTCATTTGCAGTTTTTGTCACTTATCCTCCCAAACAAAATTTAATAAAAGAGATCAAAAAGTCAAAACACTCCAGTATCAATAAAAAGTACAGATCTTCCCACAAAAATGCCTTTATACAGCTCCTTGTTTCAGTGGCGTAACTACAACTAACTGGGCCCCACAGCAAATTTTTGAATGGGGCCCCCCCAGAAACTTCCTCGCAACCCCAAACTCACATGCAACCCTCACTCTTGTGGCTAGTCAAGACTGAGCTCTCCCAGACAAGGCCTGACAGCCGCTCCATACGCTTTCTATAGTGTCACTCTATATAATGTCATTGTATAATACTGTTGAGGGGGCCTGACAATAAAATCTTTTAGTCTCCCTCCTGAGGGGGCCCCTTGTGGGTCTGGGCCCCAAAGCAGCTGCTTCCCCTGCTTCCGCTATTGCTACGCCCCTGCCTTGTTTCTAAAAAAAAGTGTCCCTTTGAAGGGGTTCTCCAGGAATGATTTCAAATGACCACAAGCAACCTATCCTTGAATGTGAGCAGGACTGGTTTCTACCACTAGGGAGGTGAAGGGGTGGGTCCTCACTACACGTCATGCTCTGGCACTTGCATATACTACATATCATAGTCAGGATCATATCATTAGCATCTATTGTAAAGCAATGTCACCCACTCAACCTCCTAGGCAGCTCTGCAAGTGGGAGCAACCAGTCCTGCTCACATTCTAGGTCAATTTGCTGGATGCCATTTTAAAGGGGTCCCTCAGATAGGTCATCTGTATCTGATCAGTGTCGGTACGACACCTGAACCCCCCCCCATCTGCTGTTTGAGAAGGCCCCGGCGCTTGTAGTAGTGCCACAGCCTTCTCACAGCTTTCCCTAGACCTGTGATGGATAACTTCCAGCACTCCAGCTATGGTAAAACTACAAATCCTAAAATGCAGACTTGCTTGGCTGTTCTCAGAACTCAATATAAATGAATGGAGCATGCTGGACATCATCACTACCCAAGACCATGTGATGTCACATTCATTGGCCTCATGGCCTAGGCGCAGCTCAGCCCCATTGAAGGTAATAGGGCTGAGCTGCCTTAACAAGCACAGCCACTGTCAAATGGACATCAATGTGTTTGATCAGCAGAGAAAAGGCCATGGCGCTACTACGAGTGCCGATGTCTTCTCAAACTGCTTATCAGTGGGGTCTTGGGTGTTTGACCCCCACCAACGAGATACTGATGACCTATTTGGGTGATACTCTTTGTCATCAGTTCAAAAATCTTGGAAAACCCCAACACTCGTGCTGTCCCTGCAGCTTTTAGGAGCCCATACGAGTAATGTAGGCCCCTGCATAAAGCCTAAACCTATAGGGGGTCATTTATCATTTGAGGTTGTTTTTGTGTTAGTGTTAAGTCTGACTTTGCTTTTTTAGCCTGCACCAAATTTATGAAATGCTGCACCTTAATAAATCTGGCATAAGTGCAATGTGGTTTGCACTTTTAGGTGTAAAAGTACACAAGGGGGTTGCCTGGCATTGTTTGCAACTTTTTTGCGACTTTTGCAAAAGGTGCACATAGCAAATGAGACATAATCCTGGCCTAATCTCACTTTTAGCTCTTAAACAGACCACTGTGAAAAGTGATTAGGATCATGAAAAATCCAACAGAAGAAAGAAGCAGCACAGCAATACCTCTGTTCAGGTTTCTATTCCGGACAAAAGTCCACTCATATAATCCTCCAACAGGGATGTAGGGTGCCCGCAGTTCCAGGTCCTGGCTTTAAGGTCCTGCAATATGTATATATTGGTAGTAATCCTGCAGCACTCCAATAGTTCAAGCAAACTTGGTGTTTATTTGTATTCACATAGCAGACAACAGCAAAATGGAGACGTTTCGGCTCAGTTGAGCCTTTATCAAGCAAATTAAAAGGTATATGATGCAATCTTATATAACCCCTCATAGGGGGTGTGTGTCAATCATACAAGGTGTGTCTTATCATAATCAACATAAAAGAATACACCCCTTCTGTGATCCTATAACAACATCACAAGCGTGTATAAGATACAATAAACAAGTGTCATCAAAGTGATCGTCTCACCCATGTAGGCTGGTACGTCTGGAAGCAGAGCCGGACACCCGAAAAGAACACCATACACGTGCAGCGTCCCGTCCCGAGCAGCGCGCATGTGCACCGGCCGGGAGGCACGCGACCGTGTAGGAAACATCTAAACTGTCAAGCTGTGACGGGAATTGCATCAGTACGCCCCAATGGGAGGCGCTATGTAATTGGTAGCCAATCGGGAATCAGTTGCCATAGAGACTAGTAAAGCATAGGCCTCCACATGGCCTCCACGATTCTTTCATGGCATACTACACAAGACAAACGGAAATATATCTGCATTGGTGAGCAGTTTAATAAGAGATAGAAGCAAGTCCCCTTATCGTTGAGATCTCCAGTTAGGGGATAGACTCACCAGTACCACAGGGGACTTGTAATAGGAGCAGCTGCCTTTGATGCAGATCGCCAAAGACGACATGCATCATACCCGGAGCTGTTTAAGATTAGCAGGGTCTCCATGATATTTAAACCCCGTGCTGAGCATCACTGGGTGCCACAATCAGATGGCTACCCTGGTGATATTACTCATGCGCCGGGGAAAAGTATACCTCCTAAACATGTGGGGTGCATGTGCCATTTCTAACCTATGCATTTCCCACGGTAAGGAAGTCCAATATCCTGCTATGGTCGTAATGTCTCAACCACATTTATTTACACATGGGAGATCATATGGCGACCCTAGCATTCAACCTAAAGAGGAGACCCCCAAGAGAGATTATAGAAACAGATATAATATACAAAAACCGTCCACCAACGCTCAGTTAGTTACAAAGTATGGGGAGATCCTGATGCAAGTGTCACATATGATTGCTGGTGGCCGGGTCCAGTTCCAACAAGTATCAGTCTGTATAAAAAAGGAGAAAAAGTGACACTTATTAGTGATATTATTTAAACAGATAATAAAATCAATCTCAACCTATGGTTGGGCATCACTTAAGTTACATTAAAAAATAAATAAATAAAAATAAATATATATATATATAATATATATATAGAAATATAATATATATAATATAAAAAAAAAAAAATATATATATATATATATATATATATATATATATACACAGAACACGTACATATCAAAAGAAAATAATATATACCTCTGCCTACATTGACATGTGTCAACATCGTGATTCCGAGCTCTATAGGCATATACCCAGGGAAAAGTCCCTATTTAGGCCTCTTGGTTCCAACGTATCTAGCTCGTAGATCCATTTTAGTTCTTTTTGTTTTAAAAGTTTTTCCCGGTCGCCTCCTCTCTTCAGTTTGGGAACATCGTCTATAATTCTAAAGGGCAGTTGCGAGATATTGTGACCTGTCTTGGCAAAATGATCAGGGATTGGGAGATCAATCTTTTTGTTCCTAATTTTTGATTTATGTTGGGTAAACCTCTATTTAAACTCTTGTGTTGTCTCTCCCACGTATAAAAGGCCACATGGGCATTGTAAGACATAAATGACAAATGTTGAGTCACAGGTGTATCTTTCTCTAATTTTATAGTTCTTTCCTGTCCTTGGGTGTACAAAACTGTCACCTCTTAAGATACTATTGCAATGGCAGCAGTTGAGACATGGGAAGCATCCCATTTTACCAGGCTTCTTATCACTCTTCACTTGATCGGCATGTACCAGCTTATCCCGTAAATTATACGTCCGTCTATATGACATAAGTGGAGGGTTTCTAAATTCTTCCACTCTAGGGTATGACTGTTCAAGAATCTGCCAATTTTTGTTGATAACCCTCCCTATTCAGTAACTCAGGTAAGTATAATAGAGACAAATGGAATTTTCTTTTTGTTTTTAACCCTTGTGTGAGTTCCCTCTGGTTCAATGGCTGATGTTGGATTCCTAATTCTGTTTTGGTGTCTTTTTATGAGGGGTTTCGGATATCCCCTCTCAAGAAATTTCTGTCCCATCTCTTCCAGTCTTCTGTCTGCCACTGTGTCATCTGTCACTATTCTTTTAACTCTTAGTAATTGACTATAGGGTAGAGACGCTACCATTTTCCTTGGATGTGCACTGTCAAATGTTAATATATTGTTCCTGTCTGTTGGTTTGTTATAAATGTCTGTATACAATTTACCTTCATGTGGATACACTAAGGTGTCCAAAAATTGCAGTTTCTCTTGTGAATAAACTACAGTGAATTGTAGCTCTGGATATATACTGTTGAGGTATCTGCCAAAATTCAGCAGTTCCTCAGCAGTGTCAGACCAGATCAGGAACACATCATCTATATATCTCATCCAGCCTTTCACTTTCTTGAAATGGCTGGATGGATACATATATATTCCTCCTCAAATTCTGACATGTATAAATTAGCATAAACTGGCGCTACATTCGATCCCATTGCGGTCCCCCTGCTTTGAACATAATATTTATTCTGAAACATAAAATAATTTTTGGTCAATATGATTTCCAGCAGGTCTAAGAACAGGGTTCTCTGCTCATCTATATATTGTGACCGGGATAATGTATGCATGATTGCCTGTAATCCCTTCTGGTGGTCAATACTCGTATAGAGACTAACAACATCAAATGATGCTAGAAAATCTCCCTGTTGAAATTCAAGACCTTTTAGTTTGGTTAGAAAATCGGTGGTGTCTTTAACATAAGAAACTGCATCACTTACACATTTTTTAAGGACCCTGTCTAGAAAAGTAGCAATCGGGGAAAAGATGGAATCAATGCCTGCTATAATGGGACGTCCAGGTGGGTTGTCCCTATTTTTGTGAATTTTCGGGAGTACATATATGATTGGTGTTACCGGAGCATCCTTGAGGAGGTAGTCATGCAATTTACTATCAATGATATCATTAGCAAGTGCATCATCAACAAGTACCTTAATTATCCGCATAGTCTCAAATTTAGGATCTTGTGCGACTGTCACGCTCGGTGTGGCTACGAGGGAAGGGAACAGACCAAAACCAGGGAAACAGTCACCTCCTGCAGGGAACCCTGAAACTAGGCCCTGACTGACTACCAGTATGAACAAGCCTGGGTTGTAGGAGAGTTCATACACAGGAACCTAATAATAAATGCACCCTAAAGAACCCTGCAGCTACTGACACAAGAAAGAGTAAACCGCAAGGGATACTGGGAGTGGAAGGGGTAAATAGGAGAAAGATAATTACCACAGCGGCAACAGCTGGGGGGAAGTGGTGTGGTAAACAGCAACCAAACCAAGGGAAAAGCATGTCAAATTATGTCACTTTTGAAAACCGCGCAGAACATCTGATACCAGATGCAAGCCCACTCGTGACATTACCCCCCCTTTTACGAGTGACCTCCGGGCACCCAGGACCAACTTTATCAGGATGACACCTGTGAAAGGCTTTCACCAAACGACTGGCATTCACGTCAAATGCCGGTACCCATGACCTCTCCTCAGGACCATAACCCTTCCAATGAACAAGATATTGAAGGGTCCCACGGAGAACTCGAGAATCAATGATCTTGACAATCTGGAATTCCAAATTACCATCCACCAAGACAGGCGCGGGTGGCAAGGGAGATGGCTCCAGAGGTTCAACATATCTCTTTAACAAAGATCTGTGAAACACATTATGGATTTTCAGGGCCTGAGGAAGTTCAAGACGAAATGCTACAGGATTAATAATGGCCATGATCTTATATGGGCCAATAAATCTTGGACCCAACTTCCAAGAAGGAACTTTCAACTTAATGTTCCTAGTAGACAGCCACACAGAATCACCCACACTTAGGTCCGGACCATTCATACGTCTCCTGTCAGCCACACGTTTGTACTCGTCACCCATATTTATCAAGTTATTTTGAATTTTTTGCCATATAGAAGACAATGATGATGAAAAACGTTCTTCCTCAGTGTTTGTTGTCAACAAACACTTGTTCAAGAGTTTTAGCATTGGGGAGTCCGGGTAATGCAATAAAGTGCGCCATTTTACTAAAACGATCTACAACCACCAGAATAGCTGTCTTACCAGATGACTCAGGCAGATCAGTGATGAAGTTCATGGATAGTCCATGGTCTGGACGGGATGGGTAAGGGAAGTAGAGGTCCAGAAGGTCGAGTATGTGTCACCTTAGCAAGTGCACAGACACTACAGGCTGACACATAATCCTCAACACACTTACGCAGCCCTGGCCACCAGAATCTACGAGAGATGAGGTCGACAGTGGATTTACTCCCAGGGTGTCCTGCAAGCACCGAAGAATGATGCTCCTCAAACACCTTATGACGTAAATCAGAAGGAACAAACAACTTTCCAGGAGGGCAAAACTCCGGCGCATCTCCCTGGGCCTCAAACACTTTAGCCTCAAGATCAGGGTAAAGAGCGGATATCACCACTCCTTCAGACAGTATAGGGCTCGGATCTTCAAAATCACCACCTCCGGGAAAACTATGTGACAAGGCATCCGCCTTCACATTCTTAACCCCAGGACGATATGTGACAATGAAATTGAATCTGGTGAAGAACAAAGACCATCTGATCTGCCTCGGATTAAGTTGTTTAGCCGACTCCAGGTAAGCCAGATTTTTGTGATCAGTGAATACCGTGTTTGGGTGAATCGCCCCTTCCAACCAATGACGCCATTCCTCAAAAGCCAACTTAATGGCCAGTAACTCTCTGTTACCCACATCATAATTTCTCTCCGCCGCAGAGAGTTTTTTCGAAAAAAAAGCACATGGGCGCCATTTGCCAAGTGATGGGCCCTGTGATAAAACAGCTCCTACCCCCACATCGGATGCGTCAACCTCCACATTGAAAGGTTGTGACACATCTGGCTGCACCAATATAGGGGCAGAAGAAAAGCACTCCTTCACAGCGGAGAAGGCTTGCAACACTGCATCAGACCACACTGAGACATCCGTCCCTTTCTTAGTCATGTCAGTTAAGGGTTTAACTATTGTCAAATAGTTCTTAATAAATGTTCAGTAATAGTTGGTGAACCCCAAAAATCACATAAGAGCCTTCAGATTTTCAGGTCGGTCCCAGTTCAGAACATCACCGACTTTCTCTGGATCCATACGAAAACCTGAAGATGAAAGCAAGTATCCTAAGAATTGTACCTCTTGTACAGCAAAAACACATTTCTCTCATTTTGCATACAACTTGTTATCTCTTAAGACAAAGAGGAAAAAAACACTATACTTACCAGGTCAAGGAAACCACCAACAGGCCAGAAGCAAGCCCCGCAGACAGGACCATCCAGGGACATTCTGAACAAATGAAGAGTATAGACAACTTAGTGGTAAATATCTCCTCCGTTGAATTGTCCGAGACTGACATATCATTGCTTAATAAGGGGCTGTCATTTTGTTCACAGGAACAGATTGACTGGTTTAAATTGGAAGTTGACATGCAAGCCTTTTTTAGGAGGGTGCGTCTTAAGGCATTTTTTTCTGAGCAAGCCATGATTGATCCAGCACCCACTAAATCAAGGACTTTGATCTCACAATAAAAAGTGATTTTCAACCTCCAACTACAATGAATGCGGTTGAAACCTATATTTCTATTGTTAAACAAAATATGCAGAAAATTAAAAAAGAAGCATGCTCAAATGTTAAATCAAATTTGTCTCATGATGAAAAAATGGCTCTCCGCCAGCTCTGCAACAGACAAGATATTGTCATAAAACCCGCAGACAAAGGGGGGGGCTATTGTTATCATGGACAAATGTAAATATGAAACAGAGATTCTGAGACAGTTGAATGATGCTGAAGTATATAAACCTGTCGCACAAGATCCTAAATTTGAGACTATGCGGATAATTAAGGTACTTGTTGATGATGCACTTGCTAATGATATCATTGATAGTAAATTGCATGACTACCTCAAGGATGCTCCCGTAACACCAATCATATATGTACTCCCGAAAATTCACAAAAATAGGGACAACCCACCTGGACGTTCCATTATAGCAGGCATTGATTCCATCTTTTCCCCGATTGCTACTTTTCTAGACAGGGTCCTTAAAAAATTTGTAAGTGATGCAGTTTCTTATGTTAAAGACACCACCAATTTTATAACCAAACTAAAAGGTCTTGAATAGAGATGAGCGAGCACTAAAATGCTCGGGTGCTCGTTATTCGAGTCGAACTTTTTCCGATGCTCGGGTGCTCGTTTCGAGTAACGAACCCCATTGAAGTCAATGGGAGACTCGAGCATTTTTGCAGGGGACCAAGGCTCTGCCTAGGGAAGGCTGGGTGAAAACCTGGAAACATCAGAAAATGATGGAAACACCACGGGAATGGACAGGAAACAGCAGGGGCAGCATGCATGGATGCCTCTGAGACTGCCTAATCCCACCATTACCCCAAATTCTCAGGCAACAGCCTTGTGGTTACCCTCATGGCAATTGTGCTAACCCAGACCAAGAAAGGCGAGGCACATGCCCATCTAATGTTAGGGAAGCGCCCAACTAGGTGCAACGAAGGTCCATCACCGCCTGCAGGTGACAGCACTGCTCATGCTGGCACTGCTGTGCTATTCCCCGCCTCACGACGCAGGCATAAGCCTTACACATCATGGTGACAGCGTAGTGACAGCAACAAGTGACCAAGTTAGATTGAGGTAGCAGTCAAATGTCTGTAGGCGAGCCTCCCAAAAATTTGTTTTGGAGTGTCCGAAGTTGACCCTTCTGTAAAATATTTTTTTTGTTTTCCCTGTTATTAGTTAATGTACAACCCATGGCTGGCATGGTGGGAATATATAGGTTTTGCGTCACAGACGGTCCACTGCACCGTTACATTTTCTTCATCATTGCCAATTACTTTTTCACCAACTGTTGTCTGGCAATGATAAAGGGGAAGGTGAATCCACTGCGGAAGAAAAGTGTCATCCTCCTACAATTCTACACTTGCTCTCAATTGAAAAGGGGATGTTCTTGCCGTGGCCTTCCTCATAGTGGCCGCTTCTGCGGACGACAGAGGTGGTGTACCTACTGACAGCCTGACCGAACACGATGGCAGACGGGGAGACACTCCCTCATGTAAAATTGTTTTGGAGTGTCTGCGGTTGACCCTCCTGTAAAATATTTTTTTTGTTTTCCCTGTTATTAGTTAATGTACAACCCATGGCTGGCATGGTGGGAATATATAGGGAAGCACCCAACTAGGTGCAACGAAGGTCCATCACCCATGCCCATGCTGGCACTGCTCTCCTATCCCCAGCCACATGATGCAGGCATAAGCCTGACACAGCATAGCGGTGACACCAACAAGTGACCAAGTTAGATGAGGTAGCAGGTGAGCCACCCAAAAATTTAGCCTGACGCAGCACGGCGGTGACAACAGAGTGACCGAGTTAGACTGAGGTAGCAGGAGGTGAAGCACGGATGGTAATTCGAAGGTGGAGGAGGAGGGGTTGGAGAAAGTGGCATAGTAATTCTGAGAAACCGTGAACGAGGTAGGCCCCGCAATCCTCCAAGTGGACAGTACATGAGCGGCCCCAGGGTCAGACTCGGTCAGAGTATGTGAAATGCTCAGGGTGGCCGAACACCGGGCTCGACGGAGGACCCGTTTCGGGTTATCGATTGTCAAAATGTTGGCTTACATCAAGTTTAGTATCTGTTCTTATCAGTTGCTGTTTGCTGTTGGTGGTAAAGTGGTGAGTATAGCTGCTTCCCAAGCAGTTGACCGGGGTTCCATTCCCGTCTATCGCAGGAGGCAATTAAAAGAAGAACCAAAAAAAAATCTTTACAATATCTAATACGTCCCCTACCCGGGTAAATTGTTTGGAGAGTGGGCCTGTAGGTGGGGGGCAGGCTGGGGGGAAGGAGGTTGAGTTGGAAGAGCCAGAGGAGTGCCCCTTGGCTAGCGTGTGTGGTGGTGACAACAGCCGGATGGAGTTCGAATGACGACGCAGGACCCCAACTTAAAAATTT